>SNQJ01S0046949.1:26532-48402 GCA_010110895.2 Picea sitchensis | reverse complement strand
AAAAAACGCAAAAGGAAGGAGAAATAAATTGGATCAGATGACCTCAAAGAACCAAATGAGAAGAGTCACAGACTTCTAACATCCTTCACTAGATTTCCTGCTCAGTGGGATAGGAGAGAAGAAAGCAGGGGAGCGATTTCAAGATCTCAACAACAAAAACTCAAAAATAAGGAAGAAGGGCGTAAGATCTGGACAAAAAGGTGTTTACTTCTCAATATGAGGCATGTCATAGGTCAAAGGAAGAATCATTGAATCACAAAGCAGCTCAGCAAGCAAAAAAACAGGGTTTGGACCTCCAAAAATTGGAATTTTTAAAGAGATTTTGGGAAAAAAAGGATTGGCGATCTAGTATAAGTTCCACCAGAGAGTTATAAATCTCTGTCTAACACTTCCAGGGAGTGTTGGTACTCTGCTAACATGGGCAGGGGGGCGTCAGGCTCAAAAAACTCATAAAAATGTCCAAAACCCCAAAATTTTGATCAAATTTTGACAGGTAAGCTGAGTGTGATGGGGTAAAGAGACAATCATCAAATGAAATTAGATATGAAGGAGTGAATAAGGTCTAAGAACAAAAATGTTAATACAAGGCCTATGAGGAAAAACAAAACTAAAAGTTTCGATTCGATTCTCCCCAATGGAGTCGCCAGTTTCTGTTGAAGGAAAATCTCCCTGTGGACAGGTAGATCTCCTCAAATAGCTAGACTCTTAACTCTAAGACAGAAAGTGATTATCATGGTCACTGACTTCCTTTTAGATCTAGGTGGACTAGTGTGTGAGGAGGAAGGAGAAAATAAGTACCTTTTACCGGTGTTTGTCCCTGCACACTCCGAGTCGAGCTCCAATCTTTCGCTCCTCGATGAGTCCTGTAGAAAAACAAAGTATGACTACTTCCTACTCTATCAAGATTAGTCTGAAATAGGTCTATCTACTAAAGAGAGAAATTCATGTGAGATTGAACATGAATTAGAAAGAAACAGGCCAAGCAAATTATATTAATGAGGACAAAACATTACTTACAGTCGTAGATGGATTGCAGCGGTTTCATCAAGTCCTCCTTGTCTACCCCTTTCTCAAAAGATCCATGATCCAACTGATGATATCTTCACCTATTTCTCCCTATGAGATCATAGGTCTCTTTCCTCCAAAATATCTCTATTCTAACACCACTTATAAGATCGTAAGTTTGGTGTGATTCTCCCTTTTCAGTCCTCTTTCACCATCAGAAAGCTTACTTATATAGCCTTGGAGAGGCTCAACAGCTTGCGATATCCTTGGGGAAGGTGAGGATATTCCTCCTTCAATTGACCATCTGCCCTAAGATCATGGCTATATTAGGGATTCGAGCTCAACTGCCTTCCAAGAATGAAAAGATCCTTCCCCCATTCATCTCAACAACTCAATTGTTGCCTAAAATAGGTAGTGCTCCCTCAAAAGGGCACTCAAAGTGCTATAACGCTCCCTACTAGGATTTAGGGGAGCATCAACGCTCATAAGGGTAGGAGCGCTCCTGTAGAAGGGCCAAAGAGCTTTATAACTCTCCCAGACAATGTAAGGGGGAGCGCCAGCACTCCCAGAAGAGGTATAGGGGAGCGTTCCCCTCCTAAAACTCAGTTTTTGAGGTGCTTTCAGATGGCAAAAGGTTTGTAAGCCTGCTGACTCATTTCTCCTCTTCCAAATCAAATGTTTGAGGTTTTTTAAGTGTCTGCCTCATGTCGTTATAGGCATGACATACGCATCATGGTAGCATGCTTTCTTTGACACTTGCGACACTTGTGAGCAACATGTGACACTTGCGACCTTTGTAATGATGACACTTGTGAGACTATCAAAGTGAGTATTTTTTATGTGTAACAACATCCCAAAGATTATTGTAAGTGACAGAGATCCCATCTTCAGTGGAAATTTTTGGATAGAATTATTTTCTTGTTTGGGTACTCAATAGGTTAATATCTCATCCTATCATCCTCAATCTGATGGACAAACTGACATAGTGAACAAATGTCTAGAAGGCTACCTTTGTTGCTTTGTCTCTGATAAACAAACACAATGGTTCAAATTGTTACCCTTAGCAAAATGGTGGTATAACACTTCCTTTCATACTGCAACAAAAATGACACCATTTATGGCACTCTATGGTTACCACCCTCCTTCCATCACTTCTTCTCTAAAAGAAAAATTTAAGGTTCAAGCAGTGGAAGATCACATCGAGAATCAACAACAAGTTCTCCAAATCTTAAAGGACAGCCTAACCATGGCACAGAATCACATGAAACAACAAACAGATCAACATCGTAGTGAAATAAGTTTTGAAGTAGGGGATTGGGTGTTTTTAAGACTACAACTATACAAACAGATGTCCCTCAAGCAAGACAAGAAGGATAATAAACTATCACCAAAGTACTATGGCCCTTATAAGGTGTTGCAAAAGATTGGTACTATGGCATACAAATTGGAGTTGCCTGCATTATCACGAGTACACCCAGTTTTCCATGTTTCATGTATAAAGAAGGTTATAGGTGACAAGATACCAGTTCAAACTATATTGCTAGAATTTGACAAGGAAGGAAAAATCATATTGGATCCTGAAGCCATCACTGACGCAATAATTCTCCACCTGAGAAATAGATCCATTTCAAAGTATCTCATTAAATGGAGGAAACTACCGGCTGAAGATTCTACCTGGGAAGATGAGTCTTTTATACAGAAGAATCCAGAGTTACTCAAGCGTTGCAGACAACACCTATCTCAAGGGGAGGGGCATGTTAAGCCCTAATATTGGCTCATTACCCCTTAATTGGGGCATATTATACTAGTAATGTTATTTTATTTATGTTGGCTTTAGGCCATTAGTTGTAATTATACCTCCTAGTCTCCTATATATACCAAGGAGACATTTTCATTTTGAATGATATGGTACTTGAACATTTAAGTGGGGTAAATGGAGGTTGCCCCCTCGAAGAGGCTTATTATCTGAAATTATCTCTTTTTCAAGGCGTTGAGTACATTTTCTGATGTTTTTCTATGCTATATTGATATTTGGTTCTTAACAGAAGATTACAGGGACACTCCTTCACCAAGAAGATTTATATTTTAGAATAAAAAACCAACAGATAGACCTTATAAAGAACAAGAATTTATAAGAGTACCTCCTTTCAAAAGATCTTCAACTCCCAGGTATCAAACTATATTTTTTGGTTTATGTTATGCTTGTAATAATTTTGGGCATAAAGCTGTGAATTGCAGAGCTAACAACAGGAACACAAACAACTTTGAAATTCATACACAAAGGGGTTATCCTAGAAGTCCTAGTGAAACACAGAGAAGAAGTAACAGCATGTTTGAATCTTTGAGCACTGAAGTAGAATGTTACAAATGTAACAATTTTGGACACATGGCCAAAGATTGCAGAATGATAGTCCCTCCTAGAGAACCACAACAGAATAACAACAGTCACAGACATGAACCTCAGAAGAGGACATGGATAAGAAAACAGGATCAATATAGCAATGAAGAATACACAGTTGCTCTACAAGCTAAGAAGAAGAAACATGGTTGGTATGTTGACAGTGGGTGTTGAAAACACATGACAGGTGATAGAGATAGGTTTCTTACATTATGAAAGGAAAGATATGTATTAGTCTCCTTCGAAAATGATGATTTAACCAAAATCATTGGAAAAGGCACAGCCAGAATTGGGAACAAGAATAGAAAGGCAAAAAATGTTATACTAGTAGAAGATATGAAACATAATCTTCTAAGTGTGAGTCACATGTGTGACTAAGTTCATAAAGTTACTTTCGATTCACAAAAGTGTGAGATAAGAAATGAAGGTTCAAGAAAATTGATTGCTACAACTGTGAGAACTTCAAGCAACATATATGTGTTAAGTGAAATTGGAAATGAAAAGTGTTGTCTAGGAAAGGAAGATGAAAGTTGGCTATGGCACAAAAGAATGGATCACATAAATTTTGATAACCTTTTCAAAGTCAACAAAAGAGAAGCAATCAGAGAAATGCCCCAGATCATGAAACCAACCAACACTTTATGCAAGCATTGTCAACAAGGAAATCAAACAAAGACCAGGTTCAAATCAAAGGAATATTCCACGACAAGACCACTGGAAATTGTGCATAATGATCTAGTTGGACCAACTACAACAAAGGGCTTAAAAGCTGAGAAATAATTTATGTTATTAGTTGATGATTATACAAGAATGACTGCAGTTTTCTTTCTCAAGAATAAGTCAGAAGCTTTTGAAAACTTCAAGATCTACAAGGAAATGGTTGAAAATGAAATGGATTCAAAAATCAAATGCTTGAGATATGATAATGGAGAAGAGTTCACTTCAAAGGAATTTATGGACTACTGCAGCACTCATGGAATAAAAATGCAATTCTGCATTGCTAGGACACTTCAACATAATGGACTTGTTGAAAGAAAGAACAGGACAATACAGGAAATGACTCGAACAATGCTCATGGATTCAAAATTGACAGATATTTTTTGGACACAGACAATGCATACAACAAATCACATTCAAAACAGAGTAATTCTCAAAAACAACGCTGACAAAAATCCTTACGATCTATGGAAAGGAAGACCAACAAATGTAAAGCACTTCAGAGATTTTGGAAGCAAATGCTACATCAAAAGAGAAGATGGATATATGGGAAATTTTGACTCTCGTGTGGACATAGGAGTACTTTTTGGTTACTCAAGTACAAGGAAATCATACAAGTGTTACAATATGATATTGAGCAAAGTTTTATAAAGTATCAACATAACAATTGATGAAACATGCAGACCTGAATCAAAGAAAGAATAAAATGAATCAATGGAACAACTTTTCGAAGAATAAGCAGAAGATGAAAAGAAAGTAGAAGAGGAAGATGAAGAGAATCTGACAGAAGTAGAAGGGAATGTTCAGCAAGTGCCTCCAAACACACCTAGCAGACGAGTACAGAAGAATCATCCTTCAGATCAGATTATCGGAAACAAAGATGCAGGAGTTGAGACTAAAATAAGAATCCATTCACCAGAACAATCACACCTATCACTCACATCTACGATTGAACCAACCTATTTTTAAGAGGCCAACAAGAATGAATTTTGGAACAAGGCCATGGATGAAGAATTATATCAAATAGAGAAAAATGACATTTGGGAATTGGTTCCAAGACCCAAGTATAAGAATGTTATCAATATAAAGTGGGTATATAGGAATAAATTGAACGAAAATGGATAGGTTACAAGGAACAAAGCTACATTGGTATGCAAAGGATATGCACAGGTTGAAGGAATTGACTTTGAAGAGACATTTTTCCTAGTTACCAGAATGGAAGCAATCTGATTTCTTTTATCTTATGCATGCTCCAAAAATATTAAAGTGTATCATATGGACATAAAATCATATTTTATGAATGGGGAACTTGAAGAAGAAGTCTACAATGAACAACCATAAGGATTTCAGTTATCAGAAAATGCAGACTATGTGTGAAAATTAAAGAAGGCCTTGTATGGTCTAAAATAGGCTCCTAGAGCATGGTAGTCTAGACTAGATAAATATTTACAGCAGGCATGGTTCAGAAAAGGAAGTGCAGACAACAACCTCTACATCAAGGTAAGTCAAGGTAATATTTTATCAATTGAAGTTTATGTTGATGATATTATTTTTGGTAGTGATGATGACAGGTTAAGCCATAAATTTGAAAAGGATATGCAAAATGAATTTGAAATGTCATTACTTGGAGAACTATCCTTCTTTTTGGGACTTTAGATATGTCAAAGAAACCAAGGAATTTTTATTTCTCAAACCAGGTATATCAGAGAAATGCTAAAGAGGTTTGGAATGGAACATTGCAAACTAGTTATCACTCCATCCAAACCATTTCCGAAAAAAAATAATTTATAGAATGATTCAGACCATGAAATTGATAGTCCATTGAGGAAACATATCCAAGTATCTATGGTAAAATATTAATCTTGTGGGTCGTTGTGTTTTTGGAGTTACACTCCATGGAAAATGGGGTTTGTGGCTAGTCCTAAAATTAGTCTAAAACATGTGTTTTAGGTAAAAACGTCATAACATAGTCATAACATATCCAAATTTAGTAAGAACAAATGTGTTGGTTAGAGTATAGTCTTTAGTATTCTTTGTAACATTTTCAAATCCATTCAACAAATATTTCTTGCAGGGCACACTCTATAAGGTCGCTCCCTAGAATAAGCCAGAATTCATCAAGGTATGTAATTTTTGTTATAACTCATTTTTTGAGAGGTTCCAAGTAGTGCCACCTGGAGGAATTGCACAAAACAAAATGAAGAACATTGTGTACTATTTTCATATCTTTATTCATTAAAAGTACATAGTTATGATTATTTCAAGTTAGGTTTGTTGACTAATCCCAAAATAGTCATGTGAGACTAATGAAAAGGTTGATGAAAATGCTAGTCTATTGTTGTGAAAGTTAAGGAAGGTTTGTAGGTATGTGATCATATACACCAGGTCCATTACAAAGATACAAATCATATTTTGATGATGAAATTGATGAGGTCTTTTGGTTAAGGTACAATTTGTGTACATGGTTGAGATAAGTAGTTGATGAGTTGGCACATACATGAGGTGTATGGTTGATGATGTTGGTACATTTTGATGATTCATAGTTGATGAGTATTTGACACATGATTGGTACATAATTGGTACATGGTTGGATGCACTTGTTTATGGTACAGGTTAATTACAGGTTGTTTTGGTATAGGTTGGTGCATGGTTGATGCACTTGTTTATGGTACATGTTGGTTACAGATTGAGGTACATGTTGATACATGGTTGATGCATGGTTCAGATTTATTGGTACAAGTTTATAGTGATATATCTCTCAGTGATAGTGTGACAGTGGTTCTATCATTCTACTTCTACTTCAGGGTGGTTGGATGAGGCAAGGACAGGTGGTTGTAGCCACCTTCCAGTTGTAGTCGGAGAACATAGGGGTTGTAGCCTCCTTTTGGTTGTAGCTAGAGAATAGGGGAGTTGGATATTACCTCAGGTTGTAGGTTGAGAAACAAGGGGGTTGGATTCTCCTTCGAGTTTCAATTGGAAAACAAAGGAATTTGGTGCTTCCAATGAATGTAATTCTTCAAGATATATAAGAAAAATAATTATGTGGTTTTCTCTCGCTTTGGGTTTCCACGTAGAACACTGGTGTAATGTGTATGTGTATGATTGTTCATTTTTTCATTGCTTATTTACTCTACAGTTATTGGATGATAATGCTACATTGATATAACACTTGTATTATATGATTAAAAAGGATTAAATTGCTCTATTACCGATTCACCCCCCCTCTCAGTAATCCAACAACCTCATATACAACTGAAAAACATGGAAGCAATCAATGATCCTTTGGGGTGGCACAAATCCCAAGGAATATAATGAGGTGTCATATAAATTTTTGTCATTTTATGAAAAATGACTTTTTGTAATATGTAGTCTCCCATAATTTTGTTTTTTGGCATGTATACATTGTAATTAAATGGTCAAATCAAATCTGATTTGATTCCCTCTTTGTATAAGGTTCTCTTTAGGATAAGATCCCTTTTGGATAAGATACCTTGTGGATAGGATTACTTTTTGGTAAAAAGACAAAAAAGATTTAGGGTTGGTCCACTTGTCACTTTTTCAAAAGTGACAAGTGTTTTGTGACCTAAGCCTAAGCCTTCGTCTCTCCTTTATAAATAAGAGGGTTGGAATTGTAAAAATGGAGGATGAATATAGTAACAAAGCTATGCTTAAAGTTTCCAAGACTCTTTGTGCGTGTGATACTTGTTAAATTTTAATTGTTGCATGTGTCACTTGCTGGTTAACGGTTCAGGGGTAGAAGTAAATTCTTGTTATGTTAGCTATCTCTGGGAGGGATTGGTTAGCTAGGTGTTTTTTGTTGTTTCCTTGGGTTTAAATTGCTTTCTTTCATTTTCTAACAACTTGGTTTAACTTGTTTGATGTGTTGTAGTGCATATTTTCTGAAGTACTTGGTTGTTTTCAGCCTTAGCTAGTTGTTCAGAGTCCTAGGGCCCCTTAGGAAAGCCCTCAAATAATCCCCTTAGTTGGTTGTTCATTCTGGTTTTCTTCCCCTTTTCGTTTAGTTATATTTCTATTATGTTTTCCTACCATTAACCTTGTTGTCCCAAATAGGAAAATTGGTCATTTTGGTCAATATCCCCCCATGGGACAACCATCTTACTTGGTTGTTATATACCTTTTATGTGCAAATTTTTGTTACATTTAATTCAATTTTTCCATACATAAATACTAAAATTTCGTTGTTTTCCTACAAGGACATAACCGATCACCTACTTTGCTTCTCCTAAGTGGATAGGGACCACCTGAAGACTTGTTTTAGGCAAAGAGGCTAATAGGACAATGAAGAAAAAAGATCAAATTTGATCGATAAATCTACCCAATCACTCTCATATTCACCTTGTATCACTTGCACTCATTCCAAAAAATTTTGCACACATACCGATGTTGATATGCTTAGTTTGTGTAGATAGCTTGGGTAGTTTACTTATGAATTTATTTTCATATAATTTGATCTATACTTTCATAGATAATCATCACAATTTCTAAATTTAAAACACTAAATTTTCAATCCCCATACAAGGAAACAGTTGGGGATTTCATGCACATGGAGGCTTTGTCACTTACAAAGGGCCTCAACCCATTCCTTTGGTTTGAATGGTGTAATCGATACTTGTAATTAGTTAATCTTGTCATATTTTCATTGTATAACATTTCATTCACTAATCTAGAGGTGGTTTCCCCTAAAGGGGCCATACAAAAATCAACAAGCTAAATACAGTCGAAAAAATGCAAAAAATTGAAAACAATTGAGGGGTCCATCCCATACATTCAAAATAAAATTATACTATTTAGCAACATACATATATATATTATTTGACTGTGACATATATGTCACCTACCTATTTACTTGTTTTCTGTATATAGTTTTAGATAGATTTCAAATTTAGTGACGAGGAGACATGCTTGTGAAAGCAATACGTGACCTTGCCACATGGATGGCCTGGTGTTTCATTTCAAGTAATTTTAATTTTGTATGATACTAAGAATCAAATCCAGAGAGTCTTCATCGGGAGCCCCTCAGAAGTTGTCTAGTTTGTATAAATTGAGTTCTCTTTCCTTAGTACCACACGGTCAAGGAGTTGATTAGCTTAGCTTGTTTGGAATACTAATCTACTTGGGTAAGTTCAGCTAAAACTCCCTTTAGGGGGGTTCTGGGCCTCTTCCTTTTCGCTCTTATCCTTCTTCCATCCAAGCGGCTTTAAAATCCTAAAAGTGCTAGTGATGAGAAATAGCTAATCCCTGCTTCTCTGAATTGCATGGGACACTCTTCAACCCAACCACTGTGGTATTCTAGGAATACTCTTCTTATACTGGTTAGCACAGTTTCGGGATGTGCTTTCCTGATCGGGATAACCTTAAAAAACAATGGGGTGGCCAAGACATGTGTTAATAACAAAAAATTCACCAATAAAATACATTTAAACTTAACCTTTCTTGTGCAGACCTCCTGCCCTCAGGCCGAGATCCGTGCAGGATCTTCTCTAAACAACGACAAGGGTTAACATAACTCCTTGTGTAAATCTGCAAAGGATTTTGGGTCTCACAAGTTGGGCACTTTGAATGCAATGCCACAGCTCTTGGCAATAGCCAAAACACAAAATTGCAAATGGGCTTAAGTAGTAAGCCCCCTCTTCAGCCACTTTCCCAATATGACCACAGCCAAGGCTTGACGCAAGCACCTTTCCCAACTCGTGACTTCACGAATTGGAGCGCCAAACTCTCTTGATCTTCCCCTGCGAATCCTCGAAATGAGATATGTCGACGAAGGTTGAATCCACCCAAAGCGACAGGTACATGCCACGTGTCTCCTTCGCTTTACTCTACTTATGGGGTGAGTTCTTGCCGCCTGTCCACATGGACTTTCCGACTTTTGCAACTTGAGAAAACAACCAACAACCATTCCTCTTCCTCTATGGATCCCCGACTCCAAAATCGTGATTTCAACGATATCTATGGCTATGTTCCTCCCTCAATACAATGGTCCTAGTTGTATCTGGATTTCACAACCCGAGAGTTCGCAACTCTCAAGTCCAACCTTAAACTAGTCCACTTCTCGATCCTGGATATGGAAAATTCACATACGAATCAATGATCCTCATTGATCTAGATCTAATAGTCACTACTCCTCCTAAGCTTATGGGTGTTGAAAGACTCTTACTCTTAATCCCTTTGATGGTCTATTGGATCCAACAGTCCAGAAAACTTTCCTCCTGAAGCGATTCCACCATATGTTTCAATTTCTCTAAGACTTCTGCCAAATGACTTGGTGTCCTTCCTCCTAAACTTGAATTCTATGAGACGATTTCGACCTCCATATTTATTCGAACACTTCAGAGTTTCTATCCCTTCTGAGATTTAGCTTACGAACTCAAGGCTTCCAAAAGGGTCCCTGCACGCACTCCTTGTGGAAAATTTTCAAATAACCTTAGGTTATCTGGGTCTTTGGCTCTGTGCACTCTTTGAAACAAAGAATTATTCAACTCCTCTATGAGTTTGAAAGATTTTTTTCCCTTCTCCCAACCTGTGCACACTTCACACAGCTCTGTGCTCTGCTAGCACTCTTTCCTGTAAAGACACAATTTGAATCTCCTCTGAGAGTTTTGAGATGAAACTCAAAGCTTGGTTGACACACTCCTTGCGGACCCTCCAATGCACTCTTTGCAGAAGTTCTCAGAAAGAGAAACAACTGAAACTCATTCTCCCCTTATCTAGAATTCAAACAACATAGAACTATAGAGCCTATATACACACATAGCATTGAAAGAAAATGCATACAGAGAATGTAAACAAGCCTAACATACCATTTAATAGGTGGTTCCAACAACCATAAAAAACACATAGATTGGAATCAAAACTTTCTTCTATTAATTCCAGTTCTCCTGTACATGGCAAATAACAACTAAAAATGCATAAAATTCTTTGTTCCCCTCTGTGCAGATCTACATCTTATGAATTCTAAATTATGTTACAATGATACAAGGGTTGAGGGTGTCTATCATCCGTTTTCCCTCCTAAGCTCCTAAACTGTCTAATCTATCATTTAAATATACCTACTTGCATTAAACACACATAAATTCCTATTACATCTTGTAGATAGGAACATACGCTCCAAATCAATTTGGATCTTCGATATAAATGCAACTACACTTTCCTCCTGTCCATTACATTAATGTTTCATAATTTGATAAAGTCACAATGTTTTCACAAAAACGTATTTAATTTAGTATGCACGTGCAACTATCTCTTTGACTAGGCCCGTGCCTTGGCTTCATACGATGCTCTTGCATCATACTCCCTTGCTTGAAAATTTTCATGAACTCCTGTGCATGAGCTCTCGTACGGTCTGTCCATGCTTTTGAATTATTGCTTCATCCTCCCAACTGGCATCTTCAACTGGATGTCCTTTCCACTTGACCAAGTATTCAAAATACTCTTTTCTCCTGGTGTTTATGCTAATCCTCTTGTCAACTATGTCTTCCATCTGTGGCTTTTCAACTACAGTCATTTGTTTTGTCCATTGAATCTTTTCTTGTTCATGTTATGATCCTTCTTCTTCATATCTGTAAGGGTACAAATCCGCGACATTGAATATCAGTGAAATTCCGATCCCATTGGGTAATTCATTCTCATATGTGTTTGCCCCAGATTTTCTTATGACCTTGCACACTCCAATTTTCTTCATCTTTATCTTGTTGTATGTTCCCCTTGGGAACCTTTCCTTCCTCAAATGTGCAAGAATCAAATCACCAACTTCAAATTGAATTTCTCTCCTGTGTTGATCTGCCCTACGCTTGTACTCTTGAATTGAATTCTGCAACCGCTCCTTGATTCTTCTATGTAGCTCCTTCATTCCTTCTGTAAAGTCCTCTGCACTAGCATTCCTGAATTCAACTTGTTCTAAATCTTTCAATTCAAAGACTCCCCTTGGTTGCATTCCATATACAATTTGGAATGGACTCTACCCTATGCTTCTATTGAGTGAATCATTGTAAGTGAATTCCGCCTGTGGAAAAATGTGATCTCATTGACTGTGGTGTTCAGTCACTAGGCTCCTTAACAAATCTCCCAAGCTCCTGTTCATGACTTCTGTCTCTCCATCCGTCTAAGGATGATACACTGAGATAAAATACAAGTTTGTCCCCAACTTCTTCCATAAGTTCCTCCAAAAATGTCCTACAAACTTGGTATCTCGATCAGAAACAATACTCATTGGCAAGCCGTGAAGTCTAACCACTTCCTTGAAAAACAGGTTCACAATATGAGTTGCATCACTGGTTTTCTGGCATGGTATGAAATGTGCCATCTTTGAAAATCGATCTACCACTACAAATATTGAATCATATCCCCTATGTGTCCTTAGCAGTCCTAATATGAAATCCATGCTCACTGCATCCCATGGCCTTTCAGGTATAGGTAATGGTTGATATAAACCTGTGTTTTGCCTTTTTCCCTTCGTGTGCTGACAAATTTTTCACCTGTCCACAAATTTATTCACATATTTCCTCATCCCTTGCCAATAATATGAGCCATTCAAATTTTAGAAGGTTTTTTCATGATCGAAGTGTCTGACCAATCCTCCACTGTGATTTTCCTTCAGCAAATTCTCCCTCATGGAGCATTTCAGAATACATAGTTGATTTCCCCTGAACAATAGTCCATCCTGGATCATGTACTTTGTCCATTAGCTTATGTCCCTGAGAAATGGATTCTCATACACCTCATATGCCTCTTTGAAATTTGGATCATGCCCATACATTTCTTTGAGGTTATCAAAACCCAAATTCTTAACTCTAAATTCCTACATGAGCAAACATTTCCTACTCAAAGCATCAACAACTTTGTTAGAAGTTCCAGAAATATGCTTAGTCACAAAAGTAAAATTCTGCATGTATTCAACCCATTTAGCATTTTTTTTGGTTCAACTTCTCCTGTCGAGTCACAAATTGCAAAGCATGATTATCACTGTACAAAACAAACTCTTTTGGAACCAAATAGTGCCTCCATTTCTTCAATGCTTGTATGACTGCGTAGAATTCTTTGTCATACATGGAGTACTTAATCTTTGTTTCATTCAGTTTTTCACCGAAATATGTGACCGACCTGTTGTCTTGTCTCAAGACCGCTCCAATGGAAAATCCACTCGCATCACACCTGACCTGGGATGTCTTTCTGAAATCTGGAAAAACCAAAATTGGTTGCTCAGTGATCTTCTTCTTCAGCAGGTTGAAGCTCTTTTCCACCTCCTCCATCCAGTGAAAAGATTTATGTCTTTTCTTCACCGTATCCATCATCGGTGCGCTAATTCCACTGAATTTTCGGATGAATTTCCTGTAGAAGATAGACAAACCACGGAATCTTCGAACTTCAAACATGCTCTTCGGTGATGGCCAATCTCTAATCACCTTTATTTCTTCAGGATCCATTTTCAATTCATTTGCAGAGATTAAAAAACCCAAATAAATGAGTTTTTCCCTCATAAATGATGATTTCTTCATGTTGATAAGCAATTTCTGTTGTTGTAACCTTCTCATCACTGCAGCTAAATGCTTCAAATGCTCTGCTTCAGTTTTGTTGAAAATTAATATATCATCAAGATATACAATAACAAATTTCCCAATGAAATCCTTCAAGACTTCGTTCATCAACCCCATGAAAGTATTGGGCGCATTCGTCAAGCCAAATGGCATGACAAGACATTCATACATCCCTTCATTCATCTTGAATGTTGTCTTCCAGTCATCACATTCTCTCATTCTAATCTAATGATATCCACTTTTCAAATCAATCTTTGAAAAAAAAATTGCTCCACTCAAGCAATCCATCAAGTCATCCATCCTTGTCAATGGAAACCTGTATCTAACGGTAATATTATTGATTTCCCTTGAGTCTGTACACATTCTCCAACCACCGTTCTTCCTTGGGCTGAGCACTCTTGGAACAACGCATGGACTCAAGATCTCCCGAATCAATCCTTTGTCCATTAAATCCTGAAAATGTCTTTTAACCTCTTAATTCTCCTGGGGAGTCAATCTGTAAGCCTCTTTGTTTGGAAAACTGGCTCTAGGTATAAGATCAATGTGATTACTTATACTCCTGATAGGTGGCAACAAACAAGGTAGTTCATCCACTACTATATCAACAAATTCTTCCAGCAACTCCTGGATTTCTTTCGACAAATCATCTATCCTAGTGTTGTTCAAAAAAATTATGGGCTTCCTAACCAAAATGAAATGTGTGTCTTCCTTCTTATTGACTTCCTTAATAAGTTCCTTCCCACTCATGAGAAGTACAGTGTTGCTCATCTTTGTTTTTACTTCTTTTTCCTTAATTGGCAGCAGCATGTGCATCCTACCATTTTTCTCCAGAGTGTACATGTTCTTTCTCCCATCATGCATCACATTTCTGTCATATTGCCACGATATACCTAGCAATAGATGATAAACATCCATGGGAATGACATCACATAATACCTCATCTTTATATCCTCCTATTTTAAATTCAATTAAACATTGTTTAGTGACATTTACCTGATTTCCTTTTTGTAGCCACAAAACTTTGTATGGGATTGGATGCACAATAGTCTCCATCTCCATCTTTTCTACCATTTATGTAGATACAAGATTATCTATGTTATCGTTGTCCACTATGACCTTGCATACCCTGTCTTTGGTTTTGCAAATAGTCCGAAACAAACTGTTTCTTTGGGTTGGGTTCTCTGGCTCCTTCTCTGGCTTCAAGAGAACTTTCTGCATCATCAAGGATCTTCCACCCTCAATGTATTCTACTTCAGCATTCCATCCTTGAGCTTTGGAAATGTGAGTTTCACCACCATATTTCTTCCTATCTGGACATGCATGAGACTTATGTCCAATTTTTCCATAGACAAAGCATTTCACTTCACGTCCTCTGCCTCTTCCTCTTCCTCTAGCTCAAGGAAAAGTGTTTCGGTCAGCATACTATCTCCCTTGTGAGCTTCCTCCTCTTCCAGATTGAGTTTGAGGTTTCTTCCCCTCTTCTTTAGGTTTATGAGTTCTGTCTTGGGAAATTGTCTTGCCTCTACTTTGACTTCTGCCTCGGCCTCTTTGACCTTGCCTTTGGCTCAACTTCTCTTCAGCTTCTAGAGCCATCTAATAAGCATATTATATGGTTCAGATGGTCATCATGCTCATCTCGTCCTGAATGTCATATCGTAGGCCATTCACATACCTAGAAACTTTCTCATCATCAGTTTCCCAATGACCTGCTCTGATGTTTATCCTGTAGAACTCTTCAATGTATTCTTTCACTGACATCAGCTTCTGTCTCAAATTTTGCATCCTTTGAAATAGATTGATTTGATAATCTCTGGGGTGAATTTGACTTTCATTTTTGCAACCATTCTATCCCAGCTCTTGATTTCCTGCTTTCCCTTGCAACGTCTATCAGCATGCAGTTCATCCCACCACAGTGTTCCATGCCCTTTAAGTCTAGTAATGGCATGTTTAACTTTTTTGTCTTCTTTGACATCCTCATAGTCGAAGTATTTTCCTAGAGCTCTAATCCAGTCTAGAAGCTCTTCAACATCTAGGTTTCCTTCGTACATTGGAATAACCATTTTTTCCTTAGCACCTATCCTTGCTATAGCCCTGAATAGGCGTTCTTCTACAACATCTTCGACTGTAACTTCTTCTCCTTCGTTTCCATCTTCATTTTCACTTTTAGCTTCCCTAATATCCCAAGCATCAACTATTTGCCTTTGTGTCATCTCCATAGCATAAAGTCTGGCAGGTAATTCATGCATTTCTCTTTCCACTACTAGATCAGGTATGGGCCTTTCCCTTTTTCTCGATGGCATGGTTGTAAAATTCCTCTTTTCTCTCTATTGTAGAAAGCAAAGAATCTGTTTTGGGATATGATACCACAACTGGTGCAAACCTCCTACCCTGAGGCCGCGATCCATGCAGGATCTTCTCTAAACAATGACAAGGGTTAACTGAACTCCTTGTGTAAGCCCGCAAAGGATTTTGGGTCTCACGAGTTGGGCACTTTAAATGCAATGCCACAGCTCTTAGAAATAGGCGAAATGAAAAATTGAAAATGGGCTTAAGGAGTAAGCCCCCTCTTCAAACCCTTTTCCAATATGACCACAGCCAAGCCTTAACACAAGCACCTTTTGCAACTCGCGACTTCGCGAATTAGAGCGTCAACCTCTCATGCTCTTCCCTTGCAAATCCTCGAAACGCAATATGTCAACGAAGGTTGACTCTACCCAAAGCGATGGGTACACACCACTTGTCTCCTCCGCTTTACTCTACTTATGGGGTGAGTTATTGCCACCTATCCACATGGAATTTCCGGCTTTCACAACTTGAGTGAACAACCAACAGCCGTTCCTCTTCCTCTATGGATCCCCGACTCCAAAATCGTGCTTTCAGCGAGATCTATGGCTATGTTCCTCCCTTGATCCAATGGTCCTGGTTGTATCCGGATTTCGCAACCCAGGAGTTCACAACTTTTGAGTCCAACCTTAAACTACTCCACTTCTCGATCCCTGATATGGTGAATTCACATATGAATCAATGATCCTCATTGATCCAGATCTAACAGTCACTACTCCTCTTGAGCTTATGGGTGTTGAAAGACTCTTAGTCTTAATCCCTCCACTGGTCTATCAAATCCAACGGTCTATGGAACCTCGACACTTCCTCCTGAAGCGATTCCACCATCTTTTTCAGCTTCTCTAAGACTTCTGCCAAATGACTTGGCATCCTTCCTCCTGAACTTGAATTCTATGAAATGATTTTGACCTCCATCTTTATTCAAACACTTCAAAGGTTCTATCCCTTCTGAGATTTTGCTTACGAACTCAAGGATTCCAAAAGGGTCCCTGAACGCACTCTTTACAAAAAAATTTCAAATAACCTTAGGTTATCTGGGCCTTCGGTTTTGTGCACTCTTTGCAACAGAGAATTCTTCAACTCCTCTATGAATTTGAAAGAATTTGTTCCCTTCTCCCAACTTGCACACACTTCGCATGGCTTTGTGCTCTGCTAGCACTCTTTCTTGTAAAGACACAATTTGAATATCCTCTAAGAGTTATGAGATGAAACTTAGAGCCTGGTTGACACACTCCTTGTGGAACCTCCACTGCACTCTTTGCAGGAGTTCTTAGAAAGAGAAACAAATAAAACTCATTCTCCCCTTATCTAGAATTCAAACAGTCAACATAGAATTCTAGAGCCTATATACACACATAGCATTGAAAGAAAATGCATATAGAGAATGTAAACAAGCCTGCAACATACCTTTTAACAGGTGGTTCCAACAACCATAACAAACACATAGATTGGAATCAAAACTTTCTTCTATTAATTCCAGTGCTCCTGTACATGGAAAATAACAACTAAAAAGGCACAAAATTCTTTGTTCCCCTCTGTGCAGCTCTACATCTTACGAATTCTGAATTATGTTACAATGATACAAGGGTTGAGGGTGTATATCATCCGTTTTCCCTCCTAAGCTCCTAAACTGTCTAATATATCATTTAAATCTACCTACTTGCATTAAACACACATAAATGCCTATTACATATTGTGGATAGGAACATATGCTCCAAATTAGTTTGGATCTTTGATATAAATGAAACTGCACTTTCCTCCTATCCATTACATTAATGTTTTAGATTTTGATAAATTCACAACGTTTTCACAAAAACATATTTAATTTCATCTGCGCATCCAACTATCTCTTTGGCTAGGTGCGTGCTTTGGCTTCATATGATGCTCCTGCATCAATTTTGTTAGTCCACCCTTCACCCACAAATTGAAATTTGAAGTTGTAAGTACTCCCTTATATCATATCTGTAACAACTTGTAAAGAAGGTTGGCCATCCCCTTTTACAACCCCCTTTTGGATTTGACAATCTTCTTGGATCACTTCTCGAGTCACCCCGGGGGGTATCAAGCCATTATGGGCTTGTTTCCCTATATTAAAAGTTTCAAACAACTTGTTGTTCACAATTTACAACCACCTAAAAGGACTTGGTTGTAGATTTTTAAGATAAAGTTTCACCCTTGTTTTGCACTCTTTTACTTGAGGCATCCATTGGTTAATTTTCCAGGATATCGATTTACCCTAGAAACCGATTCTGGGACATTTTCCAACGCTTTAAGGGAGTGAATAACTCATTGTTTTCTTTATTTAGTTTTATGTCCAAAAATTCAGCAAGCTTATTTTTATCCTATTTTCCATAATTTTCACCCCCTAGGCCATTTTGGCCATCCAGGAAGCTGAGGGAGGACAACACCCAGGGTGGGTGGTCCTGATAAAGACTTCTTCTAAATATTTCACTTCTAATTTTCCCCCTTCATTACCGCCTTAGGTGAAGGACCACGTGAGGTGCGGGTAGTCTCTGCCTTGTGTCGAGCTATCAAAAAGGCTATAGCCGGCTTCACAGCTAGATAGGTTGGATAAGTCGAAACAGACATATTTTTCTTATAACAATCATTAAGCATTGTTCAACTAAACCATACCTGGAATATCAGCAAGTGTGTGAAGCAATAAGTCATGGACCCTTGACAGTATGAAGACTTGAACCATGGTGTAGCCAAACATGTCGATGGAAAAGGTATTATTGTTTCAATTTATTTACACCTTTTGTGTTGTTATGATTAGTTATTTGAAGGGACAAGGAGAGGATTGGACAAGAACCAAGTGCGAATCATTTCGATGGTGAAAACTAGGAGACTTGTGAGTGGCTCAAGTCGTGCAAACTTCAAAGGAGTCACAAAGCAGTTTGGGACACTTAGATATGGGCGATCCAGATGAGATATTGGGGCGACCTATTTGGGAAATTCCAGTGGATGACTTAGGAAAAGATGGATGTGGCCATGGAGATGGTTGGATTTCTTTCTAAATATTTGATGAGGCACATTTAAGGGCTTGTTGCAGTGAAGTAGCTAGTGAGGTTGGATATGTGCCAAGTTTGAGAGGATGGATGAGGTGCCTTGGTTCATGGGTGCCTTAGAAATATTTTTTGATTCATGGGATGACTTGACAAGTTGCAAAAATGGTTCCAGAGTATGAGACACTTGCAAGAGGTGCAAGGAATTTTTATTCTAAGTGATCGATGGAGTCAATAGAGAAATAGACCAAGAAATGTTGACCACCAACTTGAATGGGAAGAATGTAAACCAAGCGACTTGGGTGGTGTTCACTTTCCTTTGGTATGGGACATTAGGTGAAGCGGAGCACTCCTTGTGGATGTTTTTGAGATGAATTAGAGATTTGGTGGGGTCATTGGATGAGGTTGGCAGGAGTATTGACTTGGACAGGCCTAGGAATGGAATTTATTTGGGGTGGCTCATTCTACTTAGAAGATTTGGACAGTTCAAGGGGTGTGAACACATTGGCCACACCAATCGTAGACGTTTAGTGGAAGAGAGATGAATAAGTGAAATAATTTGAGTTAGAGACTTTCCTTTGTTTGGAGGATTGTGTGGAAAAGATATATTGCACCATGAAAAGTGAACTTGGGAATGAACATTCCTCTTGCCTTGGGTAGCATGGTTGGGTGTGAATATTGATCATTTAAGGGAATAAAGAGGTGGATGCCAAAACATGGATAGGTGGATTGAAGCAATGGTGCAATGATGGCTTGGACGTGTAGTACTTGGAGTGGATGGAAATTTCGTATTCAACAATGTTGATGAAGAGGATGGGGAGAATTTAGCCAAGGAATCCAAACTTATGGAATTGATTGTAGCTTGAATCACAAGGGTGGATTTGGTTGGACATGAAAAGAATGTATGCATAGTTATTTCCTTAAATCTTAGAAGACTTGGATGTGGCATGGACCATGTGTGAAGGTAGTAGATTGGATAATTGTATTGAGGTGGAAAGTGGAGTCCAGTTGTTGCAGATGACTTTGGTTTGGAGTGACATCACAATGCAGGAAAGAGATTTAGGAAAACTTTCCTTGGTCTAAGGATGTGTGCATATGAATTGAATTGAAAAAGGAAGTGACTAGTATGTGCATGGGGGTGTGTAGACTCAAGAAGTGTGACAAAGGGACTCGCCATTCAACTAGTTCATGACTTTGGGAAAATAGCATCATGTCAAAGGGATAGAGAGCACATATGCACTAGAAAGTTTGGAGGAAAAACACTTGGACAACATTGTGGATGATCTACTTGAAAAATATTGGATGTAGCAGTAGTGAGGCAAGGGAAAAAACTTTTCTTAGTATTTGAAGTTGGACAAAGTGATGGAGATGAGGATAGAAAAGAGTAATTTCAGGCATGAGGAAGTGCACTTTAAAAAATAGATGTGACATTTGGATTGATCACCCAACTAGTGCAGGACTTGAGGCATACACAGTGCAAAGACATGGTAGAGTTAGTTGAAGAATGAGTGCAACAATAGATTGCAACAATTCAACACTTACACTTTTTTCGTGTTTTGATTGAGGTTGCAGTGTTTGAGGCAACAACAGTAACAACAAAGAAGAGTGTGATGATCACAATAGGGTGGTGGAAACATGGTAATTGCAAATAGAGTTGGGGAGGAGATGTCCCTCCATAGTAGCAGGAAAATTGGTCTCACACAACTTTGGGCAGAGAGTAGTGTGGATGGTTGCACATTGTCGTGGATGATTTCATGAGATGTGGAAATGTAGGGTTTCCACTTTGGTAAAAATTTGGGGTTTCTAGTAGACTTAGTTGTAGAGGGGAGCACAAGTTCAAGAAGATATTTTAAGACAATAGATCAAATTTGTGGATTTTTTTAGCAAGGACAACTTTTGGTGGGGTAGGATGTAAGACCTTCGGTGAGGAGGGTGCATGACACCTCTGTCTGACTAACATAAATGAAGATGTGATGTGGATTTTTTGGTTTTCAAGATGCCCAATATTCATACAAAGAGTGTGTGGGTGAATCTTAGGGAGTCCTTTGGGCATGATTCTATTAAGGGGACCCACTCCCAAGACATCTAGAGGACACCATATGTTTTCATGTGGTTGTGTAAGACAAATACATGTTGGGCATGTTGAGGAATGAGAAACTCAACAATTGGCGACTTGGAGAAAGTCATGTATTGAGAAAGGTAGTGACATGTGGACCCATCTTGACTCATGGGCAAAAGACTAAGAGCCACAATGATCAACTTGGGTGGAATACCAAGAGACGCGATGGTTGACTTGGGCGGAATTCTAAGAGTCACGACGGTTCATGGGATGAAAATACCATATATATATATATATATTGTTAGGTAGTTAGAGAGGTAGTAGGGGACCCAGAGGGCCCATAGTTGTAATAGTAGAGACCATTCGTTGTAAAGTGGACTAGGTCCACTATATTATTAAATAAGGCCCACTATGGTAGTTAGATATAATAAATGTAAGAGGACTTCTTAGAAGGTTCCACTTCTAGAATATTCCTCCTCTAGAATGTTCTTAGGTGATGGTAGAACTATATAAAGGGATTCAATCAATGTAATGAGATATGAAGAGAATTATTGTATTTGGAGCAGTAGCTCAATAGAAGGATGCCCCCTTAAAGAGGCAAGTGAATAGGAGATGATCCCTTCCATAATAGGATCCATTGTAAGGTGTTTCCCTACCTCAAGGGTTTGATATAATAAAGTGTGTTTATTCTATATTGCTTTGTGGAACTATTGTGTATTCAGTATTTGTGGTGATTATATTTGTATATCTATTTAGGTTCTTAACATATATATATATATATATATATAG
>SNQJ01S0046949.1:0-26522 GCA_010110895.2 Picea sitchensis | reverse complement strand
AGCTACCTTTGGAAGTCATTACTTCCCTTGAACAATAACTATTGATTATTTCTCATATATTGTGCATGGTGTATTGTGGTGTATTGGTGTAACTCTTATACTATTGTTAATTGCTCATTGGATGTAGTTGAATGGTTTAAGTATAAGTTGAAAAAGGTTTTAAATTGTACTTGATGCTGATTCACCCCCCTCTCAGTATCAATAGTGATATGTTGTATTAGGGTTGGGGAGGATATCACAAGACAATATGTACTTTTGTATGTTGTATGAGTGTTATAACCCTAAATTTCTCTACACATGCATACCTGGCCTTTGGCCCTCTTGCATTGTTTTCCAAAGCACTGCTAAGTTTCTCTTCTTAAAAACCAATTTTTTGAAGATGTACGTGCCCTGCACCACTAGTGACCGCATACATATGCTGCTTGCACCACTACAGCTCGTGTACATACGCATGATGCACCACTATACTTGCAAAAGTTGAAAAAAACAAAAGTTGCAAGGAATTTGTTGAGATTATGGGCTATTGGGTAGTTTCACAACTAATCCATCACCTATAGTCTGTCACCCAACTGAATAACGATCCTTTTGTCATATAAAAGGGGGTGTTGGGTCTCATTTTACATCTAGACATAAGAACAATGAAACTCTACCCATTTCACATCCCCTCCTTTCTCAAGTTATTGCAACCCTTTTGTGAGAATTGCCTCAGCATTTCCCCATTATCCCTTCTTCCTCCATCAAAACCCATTCACTTCCAATGAAGAGATCAGAAGGTTGAGAGGAGAAGCCATACAAAGGTGTACTTGGAGATTGGTGAAGAGGAGCCCAAACCATGTTCGTGGAGCAATAGCCAGATTTGATTGTAAAGGTATAATCATTGAGTTATTAATAAAAGAATTACTTTTCCTGTCCCAAATCATGGTGTACTGAATTCTTTTATTGGTTTATGTTTTGAAATTCTAACATCTAACACTAATTTGTATATGAAATAGCATTCTTGTAGTTTTATGTTTGTCAATCTTTGGATGCAGGCCAACCCTGGGAGAAGGCGTGCAATCAACAAGACTTCCAAGCATGAGGGGATCATCACCAGGCACAGAATAGAGGTATAGTTACCTGATCTCCCTCATCTTTGATTTTCTTGTACAAGTTTTGGTATGTTTGGGGTAGTTTAGAGAAGTAGTTGACTTTTAGACAGTTAATTGATCTGCCTACATTTTGAACCTTGGTGTAGTCATAGGGGGGGTTTTCCCACTAGAAAAACTCGCGACCATAATGGGGAAGCCTCTAATGTTGTTTAGGGGATTTTGGGTTGTGTGATTGGTTTTCCTGCCTTTTGAGTTTCTATTGAGTCCTTTGAGTCTTTTAAGGGATTCTAGTCACCTTTAGGTGCCATTCCAGTTCTCCATGTCATATAAGACTTTTTGTTTTCTTTCTTTTGTAAGGAATTATAGAGGTGTACGCATCCTTCTTTGGGTCAGCCCACGTACATACACGCCCTTCTCAGTAAACAACCTACGTACATACGCAGGCTGTTGAAACAACCATAGTGTATATGGTTCAAGCTTTTTTTTTGTTTTGAAAAGGAAGCAATCAACCTCTTTCCTGATTGAAGTTTATACTTCTCAGTGTTTCTTGATACAGTTCAGAGCCTTTGTTTTTATAGCCATAGCTTGGGTTAGAATTCAGTTTACTTGTATTTTTGTAGTTTTCTTATGTTTACTTCTGAAAGGGTTTTAAGCGAGTCTTTGAAGTATATATCTGGCTGTTTGGTGTCTTTAGTGATTCCCTGCGATCCGCAGTAGGCCAAAGATTTGTTTCGGTATTTTCTTGTTTCTCTTTTTACCCCTTTCATTTGCTTTGAAAAATAGAAAAAAAAATTATTTCAGTTTTTTTGTTTGAAGAAATTTCCAAAAAAAAAGATTTCTCATTTTCATTTTGGTAAAGTAGTTAGATTTGGTTATTTTACTAGAAAGAAAAAAGAGCTAATTTTTTAAGTTCTTTACTGATTTCTCGAAACTTGAGTAGCTTGTAGTCAAGAAAAATTTCGTTTTAGGTCTTCTTTTTAAAGATCTTGAAAACAATTAGTTAAAGAAAAGTTGGTTACAAAGAGTTAGTTGTAAATATTTACTTTTGACTAGAAGTAATTTTTCTTCCAAGTTTTGTCTTTTTCTCCTCTTTTCGTCTCCATAACATCACTAGTTTCACCACCATATCCTTTGAGTTAATCAATCCATTAAAATGAACACTACATCTAAAATTAATTAGACTATTATGTTTGTAGGGTCAACCAAGTAATTTAGGGTTAGGGCCTTGAATAAGGTTGGAGAGGAAACTCTTAAAGGTTGTTAAACAAGCATTGGAGTCATAGTTAGGGAGTGTTAAAGTCCAGTGACATGAAAGTTATTCGGGACCCCCCTCTAACACAGGGGCTTAACACGAGGTTGCATGAGGAAAGAGAGTGAATATAACCCCTCCAAAGACGGACTAAACGTTGTGGGGAACATATATTGAGGATTTGTCGTGGGAATACTACTGACTGCATCTGCGTATGAATCTTAGTGGACCTCGAATTATTTAAAGATCCTCTGTTGTCTTCTAGACCGCTTTCTTTTGATACCCTCGATAGGTTTCAAACTTGTTATCCTAGTCATTGTGGTCCACTCGACTATCAACTGTACTCGCTTGGTGATTGTTTGCGAGCTAGCAACTTAGTTGGCCATATTCTAGGGACTGACACGGGTGACTGTGGGGGTATACCACGGTACCTAGGGCATACATGGGGTCACACTTTTTAGAGTATTCCTAGAGGGTGCTTCCGTGTTTGAGTTGCACTTGCACTGGTTAGTTGCTCTAGTGTTGGTTGGCATAATTGTTCTTCTTACTAGATAGTTGTTTCCTTGATTTGTCTTATAGGGAATTTTAGTGTGTGCTTTGTGCTCCCTAGTTTTCCATAGTGAGTTAGTCAGTCATTTCTTTGGGTCTCTAACCTAAGGTGGTAGACCACCCATTCTGTCGGTCGTGAGGACTTTTTTGTATTCTTTTTAGAAACGTGGAGCTGCCTCTTTATAGGCGTTGTTTTGATAACATTGGTTCATCAGAGTGAGTGTGTGAGACTTTTACAGATTTGAATGATCCTACAAAGGGAGAACTTGTGCATAAGATCTTCATGGAGAAATTTGCTGATGGTACCAACCAAGGAACCCATTCAAAAGGGGATTCTTATGCTTTTCCTTTCTTCGAAAATGTTGGTGTCCCTTTGATAGCCACTTTGTACATTCCTGGGATGAATGTGGGACTACCGGTTTGGTTGGGTACCATTCCAAATGTCAAGAATTCTCTTGACGCTTCTCGGTTAAGAAATTTATCTCATGGCCATCATGTTGATGTTCCTTCATCAACGAAATCTTCTCCTCCTCCTTCTACCTTCTTTCATGAAAGTATAGATACTAGTAATCATAAGTATAAACGAAATAAAAAGAGGAAGAATAGGAAGAATAAATCACTAATCTCTGCGAGTCATGTTGGAGATAGGTCACCAACCTTTGCAAGTCATGTTGGAGATAGTTCCTCAACCTCTGCAAGTCATGTTGGGGAAAGGAACCCAGCCTCTGCAAGTTATGTTAGGGGGAAAAGTCCAATCATTGCTAGTCATACGGGAAATAGGTCTATAGCCTCTGCGAGTCATGTTATCGACCCATCACCAACCTTTGCAAGTCATGTTGGAGATGTGCAACCAACTACTTCTAGTCATGCTGGGGGCATTGGTTTTTGTTGAGAAACCTAGATGGATGGGATGTAAGCCTAAGTTCCCTTGTAATATTTGCAAGGCAGATCACCTTACTCATCTATGCCCTGGCATTCCATAGGTACGAAGATTGTGGTCCATGTCTACAAATGCTTATGATTCTGAGTCTTCTGAGGTTTTGTCACAGTCTATTCAGTGTTTGGTTGATGAAGTGGTTATGTCGATGTAGCCTTCGACTGATCCCACTCCTCTTTTGGGGGTTGAGGTGCCTTTAGACCATGTAGTCTCGCAACCTATTCAACCATTGGTTGAGAAAGTGGTCACACTGATGTAATCTTCGGTTGACCCCACTCTTCTCTTAGGGAGTGATGTGTCTACTGACTATGTTTTCAACACTTCTAGTTCATTACTTTCATAACAAGGTGGCATTATGCTCACTTTGAGCACACCCCCTTGAATCCCTAGGACGGTTTCCTTTGATTGGAATGATCTTTTTGAGCCTCGTCTTCCTTCTTCTGCACCTTTTCAAATAAGGGCTGAAGTTAATTCAACAAAAAACTAATGATGTATTGTGGATGAAGGAGCCTCCACAAGTATTTTATCCTCCTCGGTTTGGAAAGCTTTCGGTTCTCCCGAGCTTTTGTCTGCTTTGCATGAGTTGTTGGATTTTGATATACTTCCTAGTGAACATTTGGGGATTCTTCGTCAGTTTCCTATCTTATTGGATGGGAATAATGTCCTCGTCGATGTTATAGTGGTGAAAGGCTCGTTAGATTTCAATATTCTTCTCGGGCATGATTATGTATATGCTATGAACGTTGTGGTGTCTATGCTCTTCTAGGTGATGCATTTCCCTCACAATGGAAGCATTGTCACTATTGACCAGCTGGAATCTGATAATCACCATCCTAATTTGACATTAGTTCAGGCTGCCCAATACATAGTGTCACCCAACATGTATTTGTGTCTCTTATCTTGTATGGGTGATTGCATGTTTTATGGCCATGTAAATGACTATGTATAAGATGTGTGGATTTTATAAGAGTGCATGAGTTGTGAAGTACATTCATATTGGTTACACACCATGATTTTTGAGATTTGGGTGAGCAGACTCAACTTGTTGGTAGCTTGGAATGAAGTATGGGTATCTTCCATGTGAAGAGGCGTAATTCAGGTGAAGTAGAATTGGGTTGGTTTGGCCACCAAGTTTGAAGCAACATGGTGCCACATTCCCTAAGGAGTGCACAAAGACTCAAGGTCTCAGGAATGTCTCCTTTGGTGTCGTGAAACATGTGGCATTTTAACTAAGATTTGGTAATTTCAATGTTGGACATCAAGTGTATTCTTTTAATGTCCAAAACCAACGAAACATATTCAACATTCTATTAGGGAACATCAATATTACCATCTAATATATTTGAATTATACTAAAGACCAACTAAGGAAAATCCATAATCATCCACAATATCATATTCTTCTACATTTACTTCAAAAATGTGACAACTAAAATCAACTTGATAAGCACACAAGAAAGTACAAACCATGCAAGCATGCGAGGAAACTATATATTCTACCTTAGTAGTGGATAAAATAACTATGTTTTGAAGCTCTGACATTCAACTAACAGGTCCTCCTGCAAGAGTAAAGAGATATCTTGAAGTTGATCTCCTTTTGTCCAGGTCACCTACAAAATATCAATTGGCATAACCATAGATTAAATCACTACAACCATTATAGGTGATACAATAGTTACTTGTGCCCCAAAGATATTGAAGCACTCATTTCATTGTTGCCCAATGCTCTTTACCTGGATTTTTCATGTATCTACTGACAACACCAACTACATGTGAAATGTATGGTCTAGTACTTACCATCACATATGCCAAACTTCCTACTACATTAGCATATGGTACACAAGACATATACTCCTTTTCTTCATCATTACTAGGACATAAAATTAAAGAAATCTTAAAATGGGAATCCAATGGGATTTTTACTGGTTTCACATTAATCATACATAAAATCATAAGTATTTTCTCCACATACTTCTGTTGTGATAACCACAACTTACCTTTTTTCCTATCTCTGTGTATCTCCATGCCCAAGATTTATTTTATTGCTCATAGATCCTTCATATCAAATGTCCTAGACAACCGAGTCATTAACCTATTGATTTCAACCATGATTTTGCTTGCAACAAGCATATTATCAACATATAACACCAAAATGATGAATATGCCATTTTCCAACTTTTTAAAGTAAACATGGTGATCATATTCCCTTCTTGAAAAAATTTGGCTCACCATGAATGAATCAAACTTCTTGTACCATTTCCTAGGACACTTCCTCAGGTCACACAATGACTTCTTGAGTTTGAAAACAAACCTTTTATCATGATCCTAAACAAACCCTTTTGGTTGTTCCATATGTATTTCTTCATCCAAATCTCCATGTAAAAACATTGTTTTAACATCTATTTTCTCTAACTCAAGATCTAGTAAAGAAACTAGTGCTAACAAAACACGAATTGAAACAAGCTTAACAATTGGTGAAAAAATTTCATGGAAATCGATACCTTCCTTATGTGAATACCCTTTTGATACCAGTCTTTCTTTATACCTCTCAACTTTATTATCAACACCCTTTTTTAGTTTGTAGACCCACTTGCAACCAACAACCTTCCTGTCCTTTGGAAGTTCTACTAGGCCCCATGTTTTATTCCTCTCTAAGGAATCCATTTCTTCTTTCATAGATTCTTTCCATTTACCACTTTCAGTACCATCCATCGCTTCCTAATAACAACTAGGTTCCTCATCATTAGAAATCAAAGCCACAGATGAAACATAATCGTCATACCTTATAGGAGGATTCTTGACCCATGTATATCTCCTTAGAGATGGTTAAGGCATATCCACATTTTCTTGGATATTTTCAACATCCTCATCTTCTTCCTCTGGAACTTCTTCATGATCCTTCTTTCCTAAAGATGGTTGACTCTCCAATTGAAATTTATGAGTTTGTGGTACGTTTTTTTGTCTCATTTCAACATCTGCCATATCTGATTTTATGAGTGAGGATTCATCAAATAGTACATATTTTCTTACAATGAGTTTGTGGGCAGTAAGATCCCATAATTTGTATCCCTCAACTCCATCACCATAACCAACAAAGAAATATTTCTTTGATATAGGATATAACTTAGAATGTTGATATTTAGAAATAAGAGCTTACGCATCACAACCAAATATTTTCAGATTTGAATAATCACATGAATGACGTGTCCATACCTCTTCTAGAATCTTACAGTTTATTACAATTGATGGTGACTGATTTACCAGATAACATGTGGTAAGAACTCTTTCTGCCAACAATTCCTACTACAAATTGGCATCACTGAACATGCTCCTTGCTCTCTCTAGAAGAGTCCTATTCATGTGTTCAACAACACCATTTTGTTGAGGAGTATAGACCATGGTTTTATGTCTTTCAATCCCAACTTCCTTGCAATAGTTTTTAAATTCCAAAGATGTGAACTCACCTTATTATTTGTTCTTAAACACTTGATTGGCCTGTTAGTTCTCTTTTCAACCAAATCTATAAATTGCTTAAAAGCATTAAATACATCATCTTTTCTTTTAAGTAAATAGATCCACACCTGTCTACAATAATCATCTATAAATGTTACAAAATATGAAGATCCTCCAAAAGAAAATGTAGGGGATGGTCCCCAAACATTTGAATGAATGTAATAAAGGATGCATTTACTTATACATCTTCCTCTTTTAAACTTTTGTATACAGTATTTTCCAAAAACACAATTCTTGCAAAAATTCAAATTCAAAGATTTTAAGATTGGAAGTAACTTATGATCTACCAATACCTTAAGCCCTTTTCTCACTCATATGACCCAAACATTGATGCCATAAATGAGTAGATTCACTTTCAGATACTATCACTACTTGATTTGATTCATTTCTTCCTTCTAGATGATAAATATTCTTGATCATTTTATCCTTCATGAGTACTAAGATGCCTTTGGACACTTTCAATACTCCACTTTCAACTGTACATTTATAACCACCAGAATCTAGAGCTACCAAAAATATAAAGTTTTTTCTAAGTTTGGGTACATACCTCACATTTATTAGCATTCTTACAGTACCATCATACATTTTAACCCTGATACTACCAATACCAATAATTTTACAAGAAATATCATTTTCCATAAAAACAACATTGTCATATATAGATTGGTAAGTTGAGAACCAATTCCTATGAAGACACATATGATGAGAAGCACCAGAGTCTATTAACCAATCCTTACAATGTTGTGAGACATTACAAGTAGATAATACCTCATCAATCATACCTGAACTTGAATTTGTTGCAGTTGGATTTGCTTCCTTTGTGGAGTCCTCTTTGTATGCTTGTTGTCTTTTCCTGCAATCCTTCTTGAGATTTCTAGATTTTCCATAGAACCAACATTTTAGCTTACATTTATTTCCTTTTGACTTAGATATTTTTGTACGTCTCTGATTCTTCATTCCTTCTTTGGATCGACCTCTAACCACTATTTATTCCAATGTTGAGGCTTCTTGACTGAATTTTCTCCTGATCTCCCCAGTCAACAAAGATCCCAAAAAAGTATCATAATCAATGGCATCTATTGTGCTAAACCAGAAAATCATACCAATATTCAGGTAATGAACACAATAACGTGACCAATTTTTCCTCATCTTTGTATTTTACTTCCATTCTAGATAATTGACAAATCGGAGTAGTGAAAACATTTAAATGATCGACAATTTTTGTACCTTCTTTCATCCGTATGGTATAGAATCGTCTCTTCAAGAAGACTTTGTTCATCAAGGACTTTGTCATGTAAATGATTTCCATTCTATTCCATTAGCCTGTTGGTGTCTCCTCTATGACAATATTAAACAAAACTTTATCTTCCATACAGAAACGAATGGTATTGAGGGCTCTTACATTTAGATATTCCCAGTCCTCATCTATCATGCTTGCCAGTTTCTTTGTCTTTTCCACCAAAACCTTTTGCAATCCTTGTTGTATGAGCAGATCCTGCATCTTGAATTTCCATATCTCAAATTTATTTTTTCCATTGAATTTCTCCACCTCAAACTTTTAAGTCTGCACTTTTTCCATTAGCACAAACCACCCAAAACTACAACTTATAAAACAAAGATTTTAATATGAAGGAACAATGATATAGGTTCAAGGTTGAACACCCAAAAATATTAATGAAAAGGTTTAAATCCCAAAAATACATAATACATATATTTCTTAAAACCTTTTAAGAAAACATCCACCCATATATTTTTAAAGTCGATCCTTTATGAAATGTATTCCTTTATCCCCTTTTCCAAAAAAAGAAACGTCCACCTCTTTAAAAAAATACTATATTTACCAAGGTGATCATCCAAATTAATTTATAAAAGGTGATTTTCTTATAATGAAATCAAAAAATCATTTTTTTATACCTCGGGATCCATGCATAACAAATCCACTTTCATACCTCGACTTTCAAGTCACACTTTTAAAACAAAACATGATCAGCGATAAAAAAAAATATAGGTGCCTCTCCTCCCAAAGAGCTCAAAGAGTGATGATATCCGAAATCGTTGAGTTCACAAGTATGACACTGACTATCACACCCCTTCAACGGGCTTAGGAGCAATAGTCCAAGAAATATTTCCCTTGCTCTGATTCAATCCTCTGTCCTCCACACATTCAATGGAAAAACTATGTTTTGGCGTCTTTCCTTCCTTCTAATCTATGATACCACTTATTTAGTAGAAGAAGCATAAACACACACATATTAATGGAAAAATAACAAGACACAACAAAAATCACACAATTGAACGTAGATATTTACGTGGTAAAAACCTTTGAAGGGAAACATCCATGGGCAAATGATAATCTATATTCTTATTGGTCAAGGGAGAATTACAATAGCCAAACCAAGATTACAACCATTTTCTCACACCCATCCCACACTCCCCATTTTCCCTTATGGGCATACATATATATATGGTATCTATCAAACACTTACACAAATTGATTAAACAGTTACACAAACTGGTCACAAAATGATCAAACAGTTGCACAAATTGATCAAAAACTGATCAAACAATTATGCATGTCCATATTTTATTTTTAGATGATTTGGTTAAGCTAATTGTAGAATAATAAGAGCCAAGAGATCCACCCATATCCCAATAATCGAGGGAAATTAGTTGGCATGTTTCAACACAAAGTCCTCCCCAACGGATCCCTTCCTTGTAAAACATTGTGAAGGAAAAGAGGTCATATAGCCAGAGCAGGAGAACCATTCTAAGAGAGAGTTATTGTTGCATCCCTCCCTTCAATCTCCTTGAATGTGTTCAAAATACGTAGTCTCCTTAAATTTTCTTTTGTGATTCATAGAGGAGATTGAAATTAATATCTAATGGATCCTGAGCATGATACTAGGATGGTGCACAAATCATGCAGTCTCACATTGCTCATTGCCATTAAATCAATCCCTCCACACATGTGTTGAAACAAAGTAATTAATCTTGCTCATGGTAGGTAATCTAGTAGTTTCTAGATAACCTAGTAGGTAGATCGATTAGGTGACTCTGTCAGAATATTTTAGAGAATTCCTAGAAACTCTCTAGAAGTCTCATGAGGGAGATTGAGACTCTCCCCTTAGTGTATTTATACATGTTCTTTTTTCATCGGAGAATGAAAGGGGAAGAATTCATGTTTTCAAGAGCAAGGGAACAACAAACTGAACTCAAAATTGAATACATAAATTATTTCCCTTACATTCTCCAATGAATAAAGAACATGTATAAATACACCAAGGAGAGAGTCTTGATCTCCCTCACGAGACTTATAGAGAGTTTCTAAGAATTCTTTGGAATATTTTGACAAAGTCTGCTAGTCGATTTACCTACCAAGCTATCTAGAAGCTACTAGCTTACCTACCATAAGCGGGAGTAATTACTCTGTTTCAACACTCCCCCTTAATTATGACTATTAAAATTCATAATCGAAAATGCCTTTATGCACTCACAAAATTCATAGCATGATGGCCTTCTGGTCTAAGTCTCAACTAGGATTACAACTCTTGATATCAACTTCAATTACATCATCCACATGTGTTTCTACACAGTGGGATTCACCTTTTTTGCTATGCTCATGTTCTGCAATTCTTACATAGTCAATTTCTTCCCCTTCAATAGGATCTTCCAAAAGATTCTACTTTTTTGTTACAATAGAAACTTGCATCAATAATCTATAATGTTGATGTTGATTGATGTTCCTCCCCATTTCATTGTATTCCATCTCAAAATATCAAACCTGGTTTCTACTGCAACTTGAGAAGTATGCTCTAATACAAGCTTTGAGAGATAATGTTGTTGCATCATTCTTCTTGTTTCTTTTGTACCAATTTGATGATGGGAGGAGACAAAAACCAATGGCTACAACCTTAATCATATCATGGATTTTCCATGGTTTACCCACAACCAATTCACCATATCCATGGTTTTTCCTTAGCTTACTCTTAACCTTATATCTTCTAGGGGGTTTATCAATGTACCCTACACCATTACATGAGGTTTTTGTATGACCACGAACCATCGCACCAAGTGGTTTCTAAATGACCACAAACTTTACATACAAGTGGTTTCGGCTGACCACGAACATCATGATGGGGAAACTAATTTACAATGCACACATTCACTTGGGATTTCTTCACTATGAGATTCATCCTCAACCTTTTTTCTTCTTATTTTTTACCTGCAACCAAGTGATCATTGATATCCATATAAAAAGAAATCCATCTATCGAGATACATGGGTGCCAACTACTATGCTCACTAGTTCTCTATGAATCATTTTCACCTACATGGTTCATCAACACATTAGATTTTCCTTTGATCATAACCTGGTCCCAACCAACTTACACTATGAGATTACACTAACTAACATTCCCCCCTTAATCAAAGATCCAACTTCTTCGTCTCAACATAAAGCTTAAATATGAGTACACTCGCCACCCTCGTACCTACCTAGTGGTTAATTCCACAACTTGATGTTTCATCCACTCTATGCATAAGAGGGATACATCCTACATTATTACATGTTCTACACCACTAATGCATGTAGACCTCACTCAACAAGGATTACTAAACAACCAGGTAATTCAACTTTCATATGTCTAGGTTTTACATTTGGGACCATGAACTTTTGGGTTGTAGGATACAAGTAATCATGTGCCTCCTACAACACTTTTGCTCAATTAAAATGATTCAAATAAGGTACAATAAGCGATCATGGTTTACTAAATGCTCAACAATTTACAAGCCCATTACATATGCCCATTTACATATGCTTATATGTGACATAATATTGCACATCCGAGCATATTCATAATGGTGTGAATAAGCACTAGCAAAAAAAACAATGATTATAGGCTTAAGAGCATTGCATTTTTATCTAGTTGGTCATAACCAATATAGCCGAAAAACCACATAGACCTCACATCAAACAAAGATGAACACACAAAAACAACCTTATGCACACAAAAACCACTAAGGCTATCTGAAACACATGCTTGACCTTGAATCCTTTAGATCTCAGATACCGATTAAATGAGTGCCTACACATGATATTAATAGCTCAAAATTTTCAATAAAAAAATCCAACTTGGAGCAGATCTATCACAACAAAATAGACTCACAAGAGATCCCATAACCTTCACTTGAACTGCCCCTCACTGTAATTGTTCTCATAAAACGATTTCAAGCCAAGCTATGCACAATATATTTCTCCATAAGTGAGACAAAATGAAATCAAATGAAGAAAAACACCACTCATTATGCTTATAGGGAGATTAAAAATTACATCACCACTGGAGAATTTATAGTTCTGGAATCAAAACTTATCTAGCAAAACAAAGTCCCATTTCAATGACCAAATCGATTTTTAGAGCATTGATTGTCCACCATATCTTGTATTCAATAGAATGAACTTGGATCTGATTACGAAAAAGTGGGGATTTCATGGAAATATCCCTCACAATTTTCTACAGGTGACACATTATTTCTGATAGTCTCTCTCTCAACAAACGCCCCTAATTTCAGAGAATGTTTGTCCTCCACATGCCCATACTTTGGATATAGAGTATACACACCAAATTTGCAACAATAATCACACCAATATAGTATTACATGGACAAGCTAACAAGCGAAATGCCACTAGATTCAAACCCTATTAGGCAGCGCCCTCCAATGAGTTGCAAACATCGTCAGGTCCTCCTCAATCTCAATAGCCTCAGCACAGTTCTTCCCAAATGAACAAACTTCTATCATGACCTAACACCTTTCTCGTTCTCTTATTCCACAATGGTTGTTTCGCACAGTCGTCCACCAACAATGTTATCTACAATGTCCTTTATCGACACCTCTCAAGATTTTGTAGAACCATTGTGGTTAGTTTCTTGTGGCCAGCTACTAGATTCCTCTCTCATCCACAATGACTCTTCTCTCAAGATCCTGGGCCCTCCCGTGATGGATTTAACCTAGTCCTGTGCTCTAATACCAGATTGAAAGTTAAAGGGGAAGACTCAATTATAACTGAAATACACAAGCATACACACAATACTAATAAGAGATACAACTCAAACACATACACACTACCTTCCATTGAACTAGAAGATCATTTATATACACAAAGGAATAATCTAGAGTATCATTCACAAGATATCTAGAGCTTACGAATTTGTTGGAATAATCTAAAGAGTCAACTTTTTCCAGAAGAAAATTAACACAATTATATTGAGTATGTAATTTTTTACAATACGCCAGACTGACCGCTATATAAAATAGCCCAAATAAGGTAACGCAAACATACAAGAACTATACCAATAGTTGTTCAGATGTAAGAGATACAAAAAAAACCCCCAAAAAACTAACAAAAAATGGAGATTGTCCATAATGGGACACAAAATATCTCCTATACATAGCGTCCAATAGTTTTGAAAATACTGATCAAGTCCAGCAAAATAAACCCTGATGGATAATCTAAAACAAAAAGAGATCAAATAAAGATAACTAAAGGCGTCATCCATCAATAGATATTGATCATGATGATTCTAGTACCCTCCATACCATTTGACCATTTATGTATCACAATATATCCTTCTGGTTCACACAATGCTCTTTTTGATTGTTCATTCGCAACCATTTTGAATTCACGAAAGATATGATAAAAGTTTGTTTCTACAAACTTTCCCTTTAATAAATTGATTCTCTCCTTCCATCCTTCCAAGGCACAAACACTGAGGTTACCTTTTTTATTTATCTAGTTTATAATAACAGAGGAGTCACCAAGTACCTGAAGATTTTGAATGGAGAGATATATTGCAATATGTAAGGTTGTCCAGACTCCCATTAATTCATCCTTCATGTTTGTACCTGCTCCACAATTTACAAACCATTTGTATACCATTGATGCAGATAGTTTAATAATACCCCTAGCACCATAACATCTCCCATCCACTTGGGTCACTCCATCAAAGAACGATACTGGGTATTCAATTGTATCTGCAATCCAATAGGATGAGTGCGAGGATTATTTTGCTTGGTTTCAGGTTTATGATAGTTACTAAGAGATTTAATAACTACCGATGGGATTGATGGCTCCTTCCTATTAGCACTGAAAGTCACACTTTGACTGCTAAAGTGTAAGCTCAAAACCCATCAGAATGTAAAAGATAATTTTGTTTTTGAATAGGTGGATCAACAATATGGATAAAGAAAGAGAGACGACTGCAAACTATAGATCAGTAGGCTACACCGATGGACAATGGAGTCACAAAAATCCTACTCATCGAAGGCAAAAAACCTTCTCAACTAACAACAAGATTATATGTTGATAGGTGGAAGAATGAAGAAGGAAAACATAAGATAGAATGTTCACTAAACAAAGATCCTCTCAATTTAATGAATCAACAAATACTTGAATATAAACAATGATTGATGGGAAAAATACAATGGATCCTCTGCTGCTTAGGGATCCATAAATCATTGACAGCCTTTGATCCTCAAATTTGAAATATATTCAAATAAGAAGAAATATAAACAGAAGAGTTACAATCTGAAATGAAAGCTCTCATGAGTCTCCAATGGCAGTAATGCTTACAATCATAAAATGCCCACAAGCTTACAAATGAACACACACAGAAAAATTATCTACTCCTACTCTCTCTAGCCTCTCTTGGCTCATGAATCCTCCTTCTCCAAGAGATATCTCCTTCCTTAAATATAAAATAACATCCAAATAACCTTAGGAGGTCAAATCCCATCTCCTCCATTGGATTCTAAGCCTTGGAGATACGTGGCAACAATCAAAGAGACAAAAATCCAACAAACTGCTAATTTTCAGGAATTTGTTGGAAGTCATTAATAAATTGTTTCCAACTCATTGCATGAGGCCTTTGATGGAGATAAATCCTAGGTATAGGTTTCCCTTGAAATCTAATTGATCCTTTAGAAGCCATTTGAATCCTCCTCGACAGGTGGCAACCTCCCAACAAGACAAATATCAAAATCATGATCGGTATAGGAAATTCGGTAGCACCGTTGTGCAGATTTGGTAGCTCTACTTATATGTCTAATATCTCTGAAACCATAATACATTTTGAAAAAATGAGAGAGGTTTTTGTTATTTAAAATGTAATGAACAAAAACCTCCACCGGTTTTGAAAAATGCCCTCTCAATTGTTCACAATCCAATTTTTAAGTTAGTGACTCAAAACTGGTAAAATAACTCTGCACAATTCGTTTTCTACCAAAATTTAGGTAGTGCCCACCTGTGTGTCTGCATGCGATTGGGTAGTGAAAATCCATGAATGATTTTTATGCTTGAACTTGGATATTGGGCATAGCCCAATATAATTTCAATTTTCCCCAAAATAATAAAATATCCCATAACAATTGTATTCATTTGCCAAAATGAATAATGAAGGATTTATGCAACGCTGAGGCATAAACCAATCTTGTGCTAACATAGGCTCCATGGGGGATAGAGTCCTCCCTATGAGGCTTTAAGAAATATTGTAGTTTCAGTGCCTTATCATAGGGTTGCTCCCAATCTTTAACCTTTGCAATCTGCTTTGATCTGTGAACTTCAACTGAAAATAAATGCAAATGAAAATTGAAACTAACAAAAATGATAAAAATGATGCTTGTTCAGCAAGCTTATTGCACACACCTACTCTAATTATTGGGAAAATGAAGCATTCAAGTTACATGAAACAACCAATGAATCCATTTCATCATTTTTTCAACTGTTTGAAGCTTTGAAATGTGCTTCCTTAAGCACCAAAGACAATTCTTACTTGATGGCACGTCAAAGAAACATTTGGCAATACACTTTCCATTGAAGAAATCAATGAGTCTAGGCCCACTTTCTTCTTGCAGAAAAGCTGGAAATGGATCTTGAAAAACATCAATACTTGCCCCTGCGACATTGCATTGTGTAAAAAGGAAAAGTATTGCATTAGGTCTTTCCTCCATTGTTCTTGGTTGTTGTATGGCTTGCTGATTTTCTGATTCATCCTCAATGCATATGGCCTTGGTCCACTCTTGGTCATGAAGTGTATTAGGAAAAAGGATTAGTTATGCTTGTCTTTCTTTAATTTCAACCTTTCTCATCTGATCACATGGCATTTGATCTTGGTTGCTTGATGAAACTGATCTTGTGTCTTCAAGAGGAATAGGGGGTTGATAGGGCAGTTCATCACAATTAGAAGTGCTTGAGAAACTACATTCTTCTATCTTATCTTCTGATTGTGAAGGATATTCATCATAGCTTGGCTTATGGTCCCAATTTCTTAGTTTTTCACCCTCTAATATTAGATTATCATTTTTTTCTTCTTTTTCAGCAACAAAAATATGACATGAGGGTTGAAACAAGCTATTGTTGCTTTGATATGAAGGGTACTTCTCTAATATAAGGTCTTCAACAGACTGTTCATGGAAATCATCTTAATAATCATCATACAAAGGTGAATCAATGACCATTTGACTATTAATGGTTGAGGGGATTAGTACAATAGATGGGACAACTGGTTGTTCAGTGAAAACATCCTCATAGTCATCAAAACTTGGCAAATCATGACACACTGGTTCATTAACAATAGCAGGGATTACAACAACAACTGGTAAGCTATGAATTTCATGACAAGATGCAACACTACTCTCATGATGAAATAAATCTAAACCTAAGATGACCTCTTAACTTAAAGAATCGAGAAAAGGACAAGAAAGGGAAATGATGGATCATCCATATTGATCTTTCTCTTGGGGACCTATATTTTGACATGAATGATGCATTTGTTCTTCAAATTTAGGAAAAGCATTATGAAACTCATCATCTAATTCCTTCTCTCTACAATCATCCCCTTCATCATCATTGCTAGAGGAATCACTTGCTAAATCTTGAATATATGATGCATACCCCTCACAACAATTCTCAAAAAGTATTTCAGTTGGATAAATTATCTTGTAATGAGAATAAAAAACATCATAACAGTCCTTTGAAGAGGAAATACTAGAAGTAGGGAGTGTTCTATACCATTGCCTCACATCGCCTTCCAATGAATACATGAACATTTTCATCAATATATATTCATGATGGATTTCAAGATGTTCCATCAAAGCATGAAATTCATGAACATGCTCAAAAGGGTTATTATCCTCACCTTCATAAAATCTAGGCAGAATATCTTGATATTCATCAATTTGAGGCACAGGATATGGATAACCATCTATGGATGAGAAATGGAGTGGGGCAAGCCTCCTAGCCAGGATAGCCTTCATATCCATTTAATTTGTCTCATCCCCAGTGGAGTGACCAACAGATTCTGAACAATGGAGTCTCCATGGTGAATGTGCAATCTTAAAGGTGTCCAACTTCAGTCACCATCTAAAGCTAGAGTTGTGCAATGTCATTCTTCCCAGGGAGCTTTTCAATATGCTCAAATCCTTCCCCGACAATAGTGCCAAAAATGTTAGCACTAAAAGTCACACTTTGAGTGCTAAAGTGTAAGCTCAAAACCCATCAGAATGTAAAAGATAATTTTGGTTTTGAATAGGTGGATCAACAAGATGGATAAAGAAAGAGAGAGGGTTGAAAACTGTAGATCAGTAGGCTACACCAATGGGCAATGGAGTCACAAACATCCTACTCATCGAAGGCACAAAAACTGCTCAACAGAAAACAAGATTATATGCTGATAGGTGGAAAAATGAAGAAGGAAAGCATAAAATAGAATGTTCACTAAATAGAGATCCTCTCAATTTAATGAATCAACAAATACTTCAATATAAACAATGATTGATGGGCAAAATACAACAGATCCTCTACTGCTTAGGGATCCATAAATCATTAACAACCTTTGATCCTCAAATCTGCAATATATTCAATTAAGAAGAAATATAAACAAAAGAGTTACAATCTGAAATCACAGCTCTCATGAGTCTCCAATACCAATAATGCTTACAATCATAAAATGCCCACAGGCTTACAAATGAACACACACATAAAAACTGCCTACTCCTACTCTCTCTAGCCTCTCTTGGCGCATGAAGCATCTTTCTCCAAGAGATCTCTCCTTACTTAAATAGAAAATAACATCCAAATAACATTAGGAGGTCGAATCCCGTCTCCTCCATTGGATTCTAAGCCTTGGAGATAGGTGGCAACAATTAAAGAGACAAAAATCCAACAAACTGCTAATTTTCAAGAATTTGTTGGAAGTCATTAATAAATTGTTTCCACCTCATTGCATGAGGCCTTTGATGGAGCTAAATCCTAGGTGCAGGTTTCCCTTGACATCTAACTGATCTTTGAGAAGTCAGTTGAATCCTCCTTGACAGGTGGCAACCTCCCAACAAGATGAATATCAAAACCGTGACCGCTACAGGAAATTCAGTAGCGCATCTGTGCAGATTTGGTAGCGCCACTTCTATGTCTAATATCTCTCAAAACATAACACATTTTGAAAAACTAAGAGACATTTTTGTTATTTGGAATGTTATGAAGAAAAACCTCCTCCAGTTTTCAAAAATACCTTATCAATTGTTTACAATCCAAGTTTTAAGTTAGTGACTCAAAACTGGTAAAATAACTCTGCACAATTCATTTTCTGCCAGAATTTAGGTAGTGCCCGCTTGTGTGTCTGCATGCGATTGGGTAGCGCAAATCCGTGAGTGTTTTTTAAGCTTGAACTTGGAGATTGGGCATAACCCAATATACTTTCAATTTTCCCCAAAATAAATAAAATATCCCATAACAATTGTATTCATTTGCTAAAATGAATAATGAAGGATTTATGCAACGCTGAGGCATAAACCAATCTTGTGCTAACACTTCCCATAAAAAATGGCCGCATTTCTCTCTAACCAAATATTCCAGGTGTATGCCGCAAGACTGGGTGATTCTAACTTATCCTCGATCTTGATAGATCTAGAAGTTTACCTAAGATATTAAATGTACGGGAGTAAGCATGAGTAATTCCTACATTTTAACAACATGAAATTCCATCATCTAAATGCCATCTCTTCTATATTAAATTATACTAAAGTATCGAGATGGTTTTAAATGGTTCTAATCATTCAAACTAGTTTCTTATAAGAGATTTATGTTTTCTATAAAATTGCCTCCCACTTTCACCCATTCCACTGCATAAATGCCATCCCACAACATGCCCCACTACTAAGTTAAGCACAATCAAAAGCGACAATGAAGAGCTATATAAACATGAATTGCTAATGTGACAGATTACAACTAACGAACAAATTAGGAGGGGGGAAATAAAGTTTATTCCCTTTTCATTAAATCCCATCCACAGATTGCCTATTTTTTTTTTTTTTTTTAAGTAGGTTTACGCCTAACTAGATATCCCTACGTTAAGATTCAGTTAGTTACCCTCACACTAGTTGTTTTAGCTAATTACTTCAATCTATAAGGGTTTCTTATCTCGTTGCAGGTCTGTTCCGGCCTAAAGTTTTCCTTGATGATTTCCAGGAAACTATTAAAATTTTTATTGTTATGTTAACTATTAAAATTTCCAGTTCCTTTGAGTTTAATTTAGGGCACGGTCTTCTGTACAAGCCTGCCCCATGCGAAAAGTGTTTCGAAATCCACCCGTATCTGTACAAGCCCGCCCCATGCGAAAAGTGTTTCGAAATCCACTCGTATCTCGTTGAGACATTTGTCTATACTTGATTCATAATTTTTTTTTCATATTTACAATGAAAAAAAATGAAGGACAAGCAGTCATGGCCTCCAGCGGTGGAACCACGTGTCAATCGATGCCGACAGGTATGGCCACCATGCACGGCTTAACAAAGTATCAATTCATGAGGAGTTGGGAATCGACTTCATATATTGATTTTTGCATTTTAGTCCTTTTCCTGTTTTCCCATTTATTCATGAGGAGTTGGGAATCGACTTCATATATCGACTTCATGATAAGTTTTCCCATTTATTCAATTGTTGTTGATCTTTTCTCATAATTAAATCTAGATTGTCCTGGAATTTCAAGGAATATATCAAAATATCACAGAGAAACTCTGCTAGTAGCGGAGGTGAAAGGTTTAACTCAAACTGTCTTCTTGCTGAATAAATTATTCAAAAGTTAACTGTGAAACTGAAAAAATTATTCAAAAATTAGCTATTAAAATATTTACATAACTGTCCTGTCCCTCCAATGAAATTCACACTCTAAAGTGAAATGTCTTCCACAAAAACTCTATGAAAGAAATGTAGAACAGATATGGCCACCATGCACGGCTTAACAAACGTGTCAATTGACCAGGAGTTGGAAAACTGTATGTAAAGAATATATGTCTTCCACAAAAACTGTATAGCCATGGCCATCAGGTCAATACCAGTATAGGAAGAGAGAATTTCCAATTTTTTCCACAGGAACGCTATGATTCCCCATGGCCATCAGCTCCAACCAGAAGAGCATATCTCTTTGCGAACCTTAGCGCATGGAAAGGTATGGACTTCCCAGTTGTACAACCTTGTATTAAATTTTTTATAGGTTACAGCAGCATAAAATCCTCTCTGTTAAAATCATTTTTGAATGTTCAAAAGTGTTCTTGTATCCATCACGTTTTCTGCATATGGTGTAATTTTGCATATAAGTGTTACTTATCTCCTTCTCCCTCAGCTTCCTAGAACATGAATGGCCATTAAAAGTACACCTTACCTAGGTATCTAGTTGGTATCTGTAATTTCTATGTATGAAGTGAACGAACGTTATCCCCATGGCCATCAGCTCCAACGAGAAGAGCATATCTCTCTGCGAACCGCATATCTGTCTGCGAACCTTAGCGCATGGAAAGGTATGGACTTCCAAGTTGTACAACCCTGGATTAAATATTTTTATAGGTACAGCAGCATGCAATCCTCTTTGTTAAAATCGTTTTTGAATGTTCAAAAGTGTTCTTGTATCCATCACATTTTCTGCATATGGTGTAATTTTGCATATAAGTGTTACTTATCTCCTTCTCCCTCAGCTTCCTAGAACATGAATGGCCATTAAAAGTACACCTTACCTAGGTATCTAGTTGGTATCTGTAATTTCTATGTATGAAGTGAACAGACATTATCTACATTATCAGCTCCAGAAGAGCATATCTCTATGAACCATATCTCTGAACCTTAAGCATGGAAGGTATGGACTTCCAAGTTATTTTAGCCTAAGTTAAATTTTTATAAGGTTGCAACTTGGCATGCAATCCTCTTTGTTAAAATCGTTTTTGAATGTTCAAAAGTGTTCTTGTATCCATCACATTTTCTGCATATGGTGTAATTCTGCATATAAATGTTACTTATGTTCTTCTTCTTCAGCTTCCTGGAACATGAATGGCCACTAAAAGTACACCTTACCTAGGTATCTAGTTGGTATCTGTAATTTCTATGTATGAAGTGTTCTTGTATCCATAACATTTTCTGCATATGGTGTAATTCTTCATATAAATGTTACTGATCTCCTTCTCCCTCAACTTCCTGGAACATGAATGGCCACTAAAAGTACACCTTACCTAGGTATCTAGTTGGTATCTATAATTTCTATGTATGAAGTGAACATAAGATTAACATTGGTTCTTAATATTTGCCCTGAAAGAATATAGGAGTTCCGCAGCTCTAGGATGAACATCAGTTCTTAATATTTGCCAGAATACAATGGAGGAGTTCAACCAGCTCTACAGCCCCGGTTGGAGAAGAACACCAAAAGAAACTAATAGTCTACATGTACATGTTCTTTATGAAGCTTTTATCCTTCTCATGCTTTGTAGATACAAACTTAAAATGAAAGTTAAAAGATAAAATATCACTGAAATATATAGAAGTTAAAAGGTAAAATATCTGAAGAACTTTGGACATTCAATCTAAAGGAATCTTCCAACAGCTTCTGCAACCAAGAATAATTATAAGCTTTTAAAATGTCTTCCCACACAAAAAACTCATAGCCTGACATCAATCAATATGTTATTAGCTCCATACCAAGACTATAGGAAAATTTAATTTTCCACAGGAACATCTGCATCAGCTCCAACGAGAAGAGCATATCTGTCAGTGAACCTTAGCTCATGGAAAGGTATGGACTTCCAAATTGTACAACCTTGTATTAAATTTTTTATAGGTTACAGCAGCATGAAATCCTCTTTATTTAAAATCGTTTTTGAATGTTCAAAAGTGTTGTTGTATCCATCACATTTTCTGCATATGGTGTAATTCTCAACAATTATATAAATGTTACTAATCTCCTTCTCCCTCAGCTGCCTGGAACATGAATGGCCACTAAACAGTACACCTTACAGCATGAGATTATCTTTGTTAAAATCATTTTGGATGTTAAAAGTTTTTCTTGTATCCATCACATTTTCTGCAGATGGTGTAATTCTGCATATAAATGTTACTTATCTCCTTCTTCCTCAGCTTCCTGGAACATGAATGGCCACTAAAAAGTACACCTTACCTAGGTATCTAGTTGGTATCTGTAATTTCTATGTATGAAGTGTTCTTGTATCCATCACATTTTCTGCATATGGTGTAATTCTCCACAATTATATAAATCTTACTTTGCATATGGTGTAATTCTCCACAATTATATAAATCTTACTTTGCATATGGTGTAATTCTCCACAATTATATAAATCTTACTTTGCATATGGTGTAATTCTCCACAATTATATAAATCTTACTTTGCATATGGTGTAATTCTCCACAATTATATAAATCTTACTTTGCATATGGTGTAATTCTCCACAATTATATAAATCTTACTTTGCATATGGTGTAATTCTCCACAATTATATAAATCTTACTTTGCATATGGTGTAATTCTCCACAATTATATAAATGTTACTGATCTCCGTCTCCTCTCCCTCAGCTTCCTGGAACATGAATGGCCACTAAAAGTACACCTTACCTAGGTATCTAGTCGGTATCCTTATTTTCTATGTATGAAATTAGACATAGGATGAACATTAGTTCTTAATATTTTCCCTAAAAGAATATAAGAGTTCCGCAGCTATAGGATGAACATTAGTTCTTAATATTTGCCAGAATACAGGAGTTCCACCAGCTCTACAACGCCAGATGGAGAAGAACACCAAAATAAACTAATAGTCTACATATTCTTTATGGAGCTTTTATCCTTCTCAAATTGTATATCCAAACTTAAAATGAAGTTTAAGATGAAATATGCTGAAATATCCACAGTTAAAAGAATATAAAATATTTGAAGAACTTTGGACATTCAATCTAAAAGAATGTCCCATCAGCTGCTATCAACATAAAGAATTATAACTTTTTTAGAAAAACACTCTACGGATTGCATTACTGACGAGAGCGATCTTTTTTAGAAAAGCACTCTACGGATTGCATTACTGACGAGAGCGATCAAGCCTAGGGAGATTAAATTTTGATGTACAATTTCTCACAAGAAAGGCAAACTGTTTTTTCACACTAAAGAAAAACTGTATCAACTCAATTTTGGTTAATCCCTCAAGCTGAAGCTGGGTATTTTGTGCCCTGTTGAACTGTGCATTATCATATATATTAGAATATATATATTCTAATAATATGAAAAAATAATAATAATCATTTATTTACACAAATAGGTGTTTTAATTAATTTTGAAAATAAATAATAATAATAATTTATTATTAGTTTTTATTAATTTTTTATTAATTTTAGAAATAACAATAATAATAATCTACTATTAGACCTTTTGTATTTGAACTCCTCTTTGACCCCTTTCTATTTTGTCGACCCTTTTGTATTTGAATTCTTCTTTGACCCCTTCCTATTTTGTGCGACTCTTTGTATTTGAACTCTTCTTTGACCCTTTCCTATTTTGGATTTTTATTTGAGCCCTTTCCTATTTGAACTTCTTTGGATTTTTATTAATTTTGAAAATAATAATAATAATTTATTATTTGATCCTTTTTATTTGACTCTCTTTGTATTTGAGTCTTTTTTTGACCCCTTCTTATTTTATTTTTTGACCCCTTCTTATTTTAGATTTTTATTTGAACACTTTCCTATTTGATCTTTTTGGATTTTTATTAATTTTAGAAATAATAATAATAATAATTTATTATTTCACTTCTTCTATTTGAACTCTATTTGATTATTTATTTGGAATTGAACTAAAGTATTTTTATTAATTTTGGAAAAAATAATAATAATAATAATTTATTTTTTAGCACTTTTCTATTTGATCCTTTGGATTTGAACTCTTCTCGATTATTAATTTTATTTGACCTCCTTTGGATTTGAATTCCTCTGAATTATTAATTTGGATTTGAACTAAAGTATTTTTATCAATTTTGGAAATGATAATCATAATAATCTATTATTTGAGGTCTTTGGATTTGAATTAAACTCCTCTAAATTATTAATTTGGATTTGAACTAAAGTATTTTTATTAATTTTGGAAATAATAATCTATTATTTGAGGCCTTTGGATTTGAATGGATTGAATTATTAATTTGGATTTGAATCAGTATTTTTATTAATTTTGGAAATAATAATAATAATAATCTACTATTTTACTTCTTTGGATTTTAATTAAGTATTTTTATTAATTTTGGAAATAATAATAACAATAATCTACTATTTGACCTCTTTGGATTTGAACTCTTCTAGATTATTAATTTAGATTTGAACTAAAGTATTTTTATTAATTTTGGAAATAATAATAATAATAATCTATTATTTCACCCTCCCTTTCTGGATTGAACTAAAATATTTTTATTAATTTTGGAAATAATAATATTAATAATATGAATTATTAATTTAGATTTAATACTTTATTAATTTTAGAAATAATAATAATAATAATAATAGATTTAAGCCACGAGCCTGAAATGCACCTACCTCATAGAGCATGCCAACCCCTCTCCTATTTGAACCATTTGGATTTGAACTCCTCTGAATTATTAATTTGGATTTAGTTTAGATTTGAATTAAAGTATTTTTATTAATTTTGGAAATAATAATAATAATTTATTGACTTTCTTTATTATTTTTATTTGACCCCTTTGGATTTTAACTCCTCTAGATTATTAATTTGGATTTGAATTAAAGTATTTTTATTAATTTTGAAAATAATAATAATAATAATAATCTATTATTTTACCCCTTTAGATTTGAATAGATTGGATTTGAATTAAAGTATTTTAATTAATTGAACTCCTTTGAATTTGAATGGATTGGATTATTAATTTGGATTTGAACTAAATTATTTTTATTAATTGAACTCTTCTAAATTATTAATTTGGATTTGAATTAAAGTATTTTTATTAATTTTGGAAATAATAATATTAATATTCTGGATTATTAATTTGGATTTAATATTTTATTAGTTTTGAAAATAATAATAATAATAATTTATTATTTGATCCCTTCCCTATTTGTCCTCCTTTGGATTTGAACTCCTGAATTATTAATTTAGTTTTAATTTGGATTTGAACTCCTGAATTATTAATTTAGATTTAATTTGGATTTAAAATAAAGTATTTTTATCAATTTTGGAAATAATAATAATAATAATTTATTATTTGACCCCTTTATTAATTTTATTTGACTTCTTTTGGATTTGAACTCATTTGGATTATTAATTTGGATTTGAATTAAAATATTTTTATCAATTTTAAAAATAATAATAATAATAATCATTTATTATTGGACCTCTTTAAATTTGAATGGATTGGATTATTAATTTGGATTTGAACTAAAGTATTTTTATTAATTTTGAAAATAATAATAATAATCTACTATTTGACTTTTTTGGATTTGAACTTCTCTGCATTATTAATTTGAATTTGAACTAAAGTATTTTTATTAATTTTAGAAATAATAATATTAATAATCTCGATTATTTATTTGGATTTGAACTAAAGTATTTTTATTAATTTTGGAAATAATAATAATAATAATTTTGATTTGAACTAAAGTATTTTTATTAATTTTGGAAATAATAATAATAATAATAATCTACTAGTTGACTGTGATATGAATTAATTTTGAGAATAATAATAATAATTGATTTTGGAAATAATAATAATAATAATCTACTATTTGACCCCTTTGGATTTGAACTTCTTTGGATTATTAATTTGGTAACTTGGATTTGAACTAAAATATTTTTATTAATTTATTAATTTTGAAAA
>SNQJ01S0046947.1:0-48459 GCA_010110895.2 Picea sitchensis | reverse complement strand
TGATCGTCATGGATTGGTTTGTCACCTTCGATTGTTTTCAACACTTGTATTGCATATAGGGGACATCCCTTTCAGTAATACTTTCTCATTTGCAGAGCTGATATTTGTCTTACTGAGACAGGTTTTCGGATCCCTTGAAGGGTTATCTTTTTCCCTTCTTTACTTACACATTCTAAGGTTTTATGGTAACAGTCCAATCTGGCTTTATGGGCGGCTATCCAATCCATACCAATCAAAATATCATATGATCCCAGGGGTATTAAGTTAAGGGTTGCTTGGGTGGGGAATTTACCCAACATCAATTGGCAGGCTAGTATAACCTCTGCTACCCTTCTTTTGGTGCCAGTGGCTAACTGTACCAACCATGGCTTGGTATGTTTTTGTGGTTTTAGTTTACACTTATCAACAGCTTTAGGGGCTATATAACTCAAATTTGAACCAGGGTCAATCAAAACAGATACTATATGGTTGGAAATCATACCTTCTATTTCCACCACTGAAGCTTGGTGGCCAGCCTGGTTATTATCCAAGGCTGCATAAATTTGCAGCACACTCATGGCCACATCATTGACGGTGGTAGCTTCCTAGATGTTATAAATCCTCCGACTATTCTATTGTCGGTGTGGACAGTCTCTCAATATATGTTCTTCCTCGCAACCCCATCATTTCAAAGGTTCTCTCTTTGGGTTATCAGTCTTCACTGATATGGGTCCAGAAGTTTTATTTCCACTCAAGGAGGGAAAATTCTGCTGGTGCACACTCCGGGTTGGGAAGCTCATTCTTGGATTCTTCTTATAGTTCTTAAATCCTGGGAATTTAATCCTCTTTTTTTGAAATCTTGAACTATTCTTTTGTTTCCATCCTTTGCGAGGTTCTGCTCGATGCCCAAATTGTTCATGACAATAGGTTGCCTTTCGAATAGTGCCTTCTAGAGTCTTTGGCTCATCAAATTCAATTCTATTCCAATAGTCCTTAGGTAGTCCACTGATGAAGTGTTGCACCTTTGCCTTTTCCGCTTTTATATAAGGTACATACCTCAACAAATCGAGGAATTTGTTGACATATTCTTCTATAGTGAGTTGTCCCAATTTGAGTTCATAAAACTCTTTGGTCTTCTCATCGAAATATTTTTCCAACAAATACCTCTTCCAGAAGTATTTCTCCAATTTCTTCCAGGACAGGTCCTCTTCGCAAACCCCTTTCACATTCTTCAGGTATTCCCACCAAATGGAAGCCTTTTTGTTCAAGTTGAAGGTGGCCACTCGAGCCTTCAAATTTTCTGAAAAGTCATGGACTCTGAAATATTTCGTTAGTCCAAGCAGCCAGGCCTCTGCTTCCTCTCCCTTCTTTATTTCACCGTCGAAGGAGGGTGGTTTGGCTTTTCTGAATTCTTCAAATTTACGACCTTTGGAAGGATTTTGCTTCTTTTGTTTCCTTCGGGAATAGGAACTGGTTCTACTGCTAGAAGAGCCCTCTGAATCGCCCGCTTCCTTCTCAGAGGAATCGTCTGTCGCTTGTCCTTTACCTCTGGGGTGGAACTTTTTTGAGGTGCTCCTCTCAGTGTGGCCACTGATAAGACCATGTTTTTGTACCTCGGGTTCATGTTTCATTTGTCTTTGTAGGTCGGATAAGCTCTGCAGTAAAACTGTGTTAATTTTTGTTTGTTTTTCTTGTTCTTTCATCATCCTTTCATTGTCAACCTTGCAGCTTTGTAATTCGACCATGAGGCTCCTCACAGTTTCAGCTAGATCTGGAGGGGTCCCTACCGCCCTCCTTTCGTCAGACTCTTCATCTCTATTGTGGGAGCCCTCTCCCATTTCATTGTGAGTCACCATTCTATGTGTCTGTAATTTCCTGCGGCTGATCGTCCGCTTGGGTGAAAAAGACAAACGTTGGTTGTTAGTCAATATTTTAGATACATTCATAACCCACGCATAAATTCATTTTTCCTTCTCATGCATACAAAATCGGATTTTCATTTCAAACTTTGACTTTTTTGAATTGAGAGGGTTAAGATAGAGGGTTACTCCTTTTTGGAGTGTTTCTAACGGAGCTCCTGTGCAACTCGTTCATGAGCCCAAGCAGACCAAGTGTTGTCACCATGCTCTGATACCAATTTGTAACACACCCACTACGAAATTCCAATTTGTTTGGCCTTTTCTTCTTTTCTCCGAGGAATAGGATTCCCTAACTCCCTACGGGACCTAATACAGACCCTGCCATCCCTTATACGCACTCACCTGATCAGCAGGTATGGCCACAGGCCTTATCAGAGGGTGCTCATCGACTTTCGCGAGACATGAAATCGTGATGTAGGTATTCCCTTGTTCATTTCGAGGTTTCATCCATCGAAATTTTGCGGCAAGCGATCATGAGGAAAACTGACCTTTGGTAGTCCCAGGCACCGAAAAGCCGAAACACTAAAACCATGTGTGCTCCCCCATTTTGGGACTTCGCCTATCAGGATTTTGTGATATGCGAGGACAAGACATTTGCCTCTAGATATCTCGGGTGCCAAAACACCGAAACATTACTCCTAGTCGATCCATACTCATTTTTGGGGTTTCATACCTCGGGGTTTCGCAAGTCGGTATTTTGGGGTACGCGAGGACAAGACACTTGCCTCTAAATGTCCTGGGTGCCGAAACACCAAAATATAACACTTCTCTATGTTCTATTTCTTCAGGATTTCGTAATTCGAGAGTTCAGGGGATGTGATGAAAGGAGGTCTCACATCGGGGTCTTCCGGGAGTCGAACTCCGAACTACTAACTCCAAACATACTTCCCTATCTTGAGGTTCCCACCATCAGGATTTTGGGACTGACGTGTACAAGAAGACTGCCCCTTGGGTTTCCCGGTTGCCAAAACACCGAAACACCAAGGCTTACCCACGCTAGACCTTTTCCGGATCTCATACTTTAGGATTTCACAATGGGTAATGACAAGAAGTCTCACTCCTAGGTTTTCCTGGGAGCCGGAACATTGAAACACATAGCTACTCCATCCTATTATCATTTCGGGATTTCACGAATCAGAGTTTCGCGATGTGCGTAGACATGAGATCTCGCACCTAGACCTTCCGGGAGCTGAAACTCCGAAATACCAACTCCTAAACCTACGCATCTATTTCAAAATTTCTCCCATCGAATTTCGCGAACTGAAGATTCAGGGCTTGCGAGTATAAAGGGACTCGCACTTAGGTATCCCGGGAACTGAAATGCTGAACTATCCCATCTCATCCACTCCTTAAACTATTTTGGGGTTTTGGTTATCGGGGCTTCGCGACTCGCGATGATCAGGGTTCTTCCCCTTTGTCTTCCCGGGTACCGAAACGCCGAAACGCTTACCGACAACCATGCGTCCCTATAAATGGACGGTCGAGATGGTCCCATGGATCCTGGGGATCTACGATCCCGATTTCTTCGCTACTTACGAAGATAAAAGGAAAGGGGTTGAGGCATTAACGCCCTCATTTCTTCCTCCAATCTAACGGTCGCGATTGACCCCAGATCTTCTTACATGATCTTGTCCGTCAATCAATACTTATCCACACACTGGAATTTAGAGATTTCGCGGGTCAGGGTTTCGGGACTCGCGAGTGCAAGAAAACTCGCACCTAGATACTCCGGGTGTCGAAACTCTGAAAACTCTTAATTTACCCCCACGCTAATAATTTAAGATTTCGCAAGTTGGGGTTTTGGGACTTGCGAGTGCAAGGGGACTCGCCCTTGGGTATTCTGGGTACCGAAATGCTAAAATGTTGAGGTCCACGAGGACCATTCTCCCTCGTGCAATATTTTAAGACTTAAACCATAACATCCTCCTCCGGGTCCTCAGGTAATTTACACCAGGTTTTGAAGACCAAACTCGAAGGTCGTCTCGAAGGTTAGGGAGTGGTCTCGAAAGGGTGCCTTCGTGAGGAAATCTATCGAAGGCATCAGGTAGGACAAACACAGGAACAAATCTCCCATGAGCAGACTTGAAAATCTGTATTAGTTCATCATATATATACATATATAAACATAAGTCATACGTGGTCTTTCCAATAAAAACATGCAGCCATCATTTCTGATCAAAACACCATGAAGACAGTCTTATACTGAAACCATTCATAATTGCACAGACTATGAACATACATGTCAGGATATAAGTTTCAATATAAAAGGTATAACACTTATCAGAAAAACACCAGGCGATGCAACTGCTGAGAGGGGTGCTCGTTTTCACCCAACCGTAGGCTCAGCGACTCCCAACGCATTTACCACTAGCCATCCTCGAGTTGAGATCGCGATGCTGCGAGACTGAGTCTTTGTTTGCTAGTGACCGAGAACGAAGGTTACTCTCCTTCTTCTCTACTATCACTCACTATGTAGTTTTTTTTTCCAGAGTTCTTTCGATCTCCCTTCCTCCTTCCCTCGTGTCTGCCCCTTGATCGCACACTCTTCCTACCTTTTCTCTTTTCGGTGAGGTTGCGTGTGGCACGATCTTCCTTGCGGTGATCAGGTCTGAGGACTCTACAGATGGGCGGTTCACCCCCATCCCTCATTACTCATGAGGAGCCATTTACCTACCAACCTGGCGAGTGATTTAATTTGGGGCCAGCGAGCCGCTCTTGGTTTTCCGGGCCAGTGAAGTCCAAATACGGTATTGGTTTTGGTGGAAGTTAACGCCACCATTCCAGGTGCCTTCCACCACCTTTCTTCAGCCATTGTGGTCTCTTTTTCAGCACATCCCCCTCTCAGCAGTCCTGCAATATATATATTCATAATATTATTTACATTCATCGACCTTTTTCACAAGGTCCATTCACATCACTCATTCACATTTCTGAGTTTTCCACAATACTTGGCCAGTATAGTTATTTTTACAGACTAGGGGAAACAGGGTGTGACACATCATTAAGATCAAGGAGACTACAGTGTATAGATGGACTTATAATTGTGGTAAAGGAACAAATATGAGGGCGAAGCTATTGGGAGTATGGGTCACAATTATGCTAGTAGAACATTTGGAGATCCCATGTATCCATATTATGGGTGATTCAAAAGTTGTTATTGATTGGCTCAGAGAGAAAGGGAGAATTCTGGTTAGCTCCATAGAAGGATGGAAGAAAAAATCAAATTACTTATCCAAAATTTTCATATTATTAGTTTCCAACACATTTATAGAGATTTTAACACTGATGCAGATATACTCTCAAAGCAGGCATTGGACGAACCTAAAGGAAAGGTAACTTATTATCGATGGGAAAATGGAGATGAAGGCCCGAGGAGACATATCAAGATTCATTAATATATTTGCTAATGTGTTCTAGCAGATATGGGATAATGAACCTTTGTTGTATAAGGACTTATCTTTGTTTTTGTATCAGTTTTTGATTACCAGATATCAGTTTTTAGATGTTGTGGGTTTAGTATTGAGATTCTGAGATATTATACTTTGAAAATTCTCCTCGTATTGTAATATATTGTGTTTTCATAGCCATATTTTGAGGAACTATAGAATCCTGCTTATAATCCGAAAGATGTAAAAAAATTATATCACTAATATAATTGAGCAAATTTTTTCCCTGGAAAAAAAAAGTGTCATAAACCTTTTTGTCATTAAACAACACATCATTGCATTTCTCTTATTGAAGTAAAGCAAATCAATGTGAACTAACAACTAGACATAACTAAATCAAGAGCCCAAGGGAAATGGTCACCTAAAAGGGCATCCTTCCATTAAATGGGGGAGAGGAGGTATAGTGAACTGGAGTTTGAGCTCAGGCCCATATAGACTAAGTACCTCTTCTAGTTTAACTTATTATCTAAAACTACCTATTAATGGGTGATGACCTTCTCTATCAATTTATTGAAGATAGATTAGCACATTATATCAAGGCACTATCATACCATGAGAAACTGGGAGAAGGATTTTTGTCATTAAACAAAACATCATTGCATTTCTTCCAAATAAAGTAAGTGCTTCAACACAAACAAAAAATTGGGGAAAAGGAAAATCAAGGACCTAGGGAAATGGTTGCCTAAAGGGGAATCCTTCCATGAATGAAGGTGAAGAGGTATTGTTGACATAGATTTTGAGCACAAGGCCACACAAAATAAGCACCTCTTCTAATTTAACAAGTTTACCAAAATATACCTAAAATTGGATCATGATGTTCTTTAGTCATTTGTCACCAAATCTCGTCTCTTGGATGGAAACCATTACTCTTTCTTCCTTTGATTGAGACATTCTCAAACCTTGTGAGGTTGAACCTACAAACAAAACACATACAACACAAATTTATCCACTATCTTAACCAATTAAAAGATGCACCTTAAAGATTAGGCTTCATTTCATTAGCAATTACAACTCTGGCTTTTCAAAAATAGACATAAAATATATCTTGTTACATCCTTTTTATTTCTTTAACTTCTATTACATACAAAAAATTTCAAAATTATTGGGCGCTTAATGGTTAGGCAACATGAACAGTTGTAACAATCTAAATGTTGATACAATGAAATTATGATATAACCCATTAATATACTCATAACAGAATTAACAAAATAAACTCTTTAAAACTACTAATTATAGTTGCTAACTCGAAATGTACTTTATTTTCAATATTTAATGCACACTTAAAATCATTCACAAAATAGTATAAGAAATTGTAATAGCATAAAAAATAATCATAAGCAAAGAATTGCTATACACTATTACAATATTTTTCAATAATCACATAAACATATGCTAAGCTACACTTGGTGTCCATTGCCATGATCTATGTGAACAAATTAAATATTACAATATTTTCAATAATCACATAGACATCTACAAAGCTACACTTGGTGTCCATTGCCATGATATATGTGAACAAATGAAATAGACAAAAATAACTCATCCACAATCTATAACAGAACAACATATTATGCCTGAACAATAACATACAAATATCACCATCCAACCAACTAAATCCTTCATATCATTAAAAGGTTATACAAATACATGTTCATGAAGATTCTCCAATGGCTAGCCATTTGGTCATTTACAAGGGAACCGTCATTACTCAATCACACATCTCATAGTTTAGTTCCCCAACATGTTAATGTTTTTTTCAATAAGCCCTTAAGGAAATCCATCGTAATTTATTTTCATGGTTTGTCAAAGAGTAGAAGAGGAATACATTTTCCTAGATTTCGATATGTCAACTTACTTTGATATGCTACTAAAATAACTTCTAACTTACTATTTATATCATCTTCAATGGATAAAAATACCTATGCAAACTTGTGATGGTATTCTACATCCCAATGTGTCCTAATATTGTGGAATAGGGTGCTTTATGCAACAGTTGTAATATGTGATTTCTATGAGGAAAAAAAATGGCATTTAACTTGTAAAGAATTTCATCCTTCTATAGATAATCAATTGAATTCATCTTCTAAGGGGTTTGTTATAGATTTTTATAGCAATACATGCACATGTGCAAAGTCTAGACAATGTGCATAAGCTTCTTTATAAGCTTTGAAGACAAAATACTAGAAATAACATACTGAATCCAACATCTTGTGGCTTTGATAGGAAATTTGTAGCCTTATTTGTGCTTCATTTTTTGTGCTTAATCACGATATTAACCTACTCCATATAAGTGATCCACTTCATGCGATGTGTGTTGTTGATCTTATTTTGTATTTGGACTAGGGAGGCTTGTAGTCACTATGGACGAAAGTTTATATTTAGAGAAAATAATGTTGCTAGTGCTACATTTCTTTAACCAACATGATCCATAAACGGGAGGCTTATAGCCTATCTCTCTCACCAACACAGCATTATATGTTAAACAATAATAAACTTGTCTCTTTGGATGATGGGAAAATGCTCGACCAATCAAGCCGCAAGTCGAGTCAAAAAGATGCAGCAAGTCGGGTCAAAGACAAAGCAATTTGACCAAGTCAAAATAACCCAAATCGAATTTATGCAGGTAGAATTAGTCCAAGTCGATTTGGAAGACATGCAAGTTGACCAAGGGATGATTGTCAGACAACTGAGGAAGGGAACTCAACCAAAGAGGAAGCCAAGTTGAATTGGTTCGACCCGTGGGAAAACAAAGAGCTAAGAGGAGAATTCGATGCCCAAACGTGGAGGGAAAACTTGGGAAAATCAAATTTATTAACCAGCAGCCAAAAAGGAAGTGTGTGGGTCGAATTTGACAATCGACGGCGTGTGTAAAATTTTTGGGGGCGGATTCAACAACCAAACACATAAGAAAATGTTTGTGGGGAGATTTCAACAACTCACAATGAGTCAAAATGTGTTGGAAGTCGAGTCGAGTAATCAACAACAAAGGAAAATGTTTTGGGACGAATTTGGGTAACCCATGCTGCATAAAAAGTGTGGTGAATTCGATTGTAACATTCAAAAGTAGAGAAAACGTTTTAGAAGTTGACTTTGGCATTCAACGATAGAAGAAAACTTCTCGGGTGAAATGGATAGAAGACATAGTGAAAAAAATGTGTGTGTGGCTCGTGGGAAGCTAATAGATGCCCTGACAACCCCAAAATTCGGCATCTAATCCATATATGATTTATGGGAAAAAGGAAAACGCCTAGCAAGTTGAGAATATGCCCAACAACTCTAAAAAAAAAATTAGAACCCCCGGATAATAGCAACGGCTCGGGAAAGATGGTCGTCGATTCCCATCTCCAAAAATCAACACACGATTATGATTAAAGAGTTGTTAGTCCGTTTATTGACCCATGAAACCCATATTAATATAAAATAATCTCAGAAAATAATGGGCACGGAATATTATTTTCTAAACCATATGTAGACAGTCATTAAGTTACAGTGCAGACAATTTCATCCATAGACAATGCATTTTCAACACGATTAACACGCACACAACTCAAAATTTACCCTGGAAACCCAAATGGGAAAACCAACATGCTTTTGGCTTTAGTCGGGCTCTTTTTTCAGCAATGGGAAAGTTGCAGGCTCTCTAGTACATATCTATTCTCCTCAATGACATCTGGGCAACCTCTCTACATCATTCACAACCAAAGAACCCCTTTCTCATTTTGGGGATTCATGATATAGAATGTTGAGTCAACTTGGAGGATAAAAGGAAGGTCAGGCATCCCCAACACTTCAACTTCTCTCCAATTCATCTCTCCTTCATTTCTTTATTTGTTTGTCTTTTATCCCAAGTGGAAAAGGTATTATGAACACAATAACATACTCCCTAGATTTACATACATTACATACGAAATTGGACATCAATCATGATGGCATGGGGCCCTTCACGCCAACAAGTTGATTTCCTTCATTGTCCATAGCCTTAACAATGTATCTGTTGATCATCTTAGAGTCTTGTGCCGATAGCCAATTGTTCTTGTTGGATCTGATTTGGATCACACCTCCCCATTGGGAGGCTTTTGGCCCCCAAACTTTGCCAAGGATAGATGAGGGAACTTTCTTTTTATATGGTTCCTCTCATACCACTTTGATTTCATTGCAGTATGTCCTTTGATACCAATATGCCACATCTCTTTTTGTCCTCTGTGAATCGTCTACTCCTTCTATTGCAAAACTGTGTCTTCCTTCAACTCCTCAATTCCATCAGGCGCAAGGTCTTCAACAGATGGAAGAAATTGATTTTCTTCCTCCTCATCCATCATGGAGGGTTCGAACAACTTCAAATTTTCCACGTTCACCACTGAGATGATCTGCATATAAGGTGGAAGTTTCATTCTAAAGGCATTCTCATTCATTTTTTCAATGATCTCAAATAGTCCATATCTAAGGGGCTTGAGTTTCTTTGTTGCTCCTTGCATTCTTTCCTTACAGAGATAGAGCCACACCTTGTCTCCAACATAGAACTTATGATCCTCCCTGTGTTTATCATGCCTAGCTTTGTACAATTGTTGTCTCTTCTTGAGCTGCTCCTGAACCCTTAGATGTATCTGTCTGATATTGTCCACGAATGTGCTTTCCTTTTGTTCTTCTCCTTTTAGTTTTGCTTCTTCCTTATGTTGTCCATAAGCAATATCAAGTGGTGAAGGAGGCAAATAACCAAAACACGTCTTGAAAGGAGACTTATTGGTGGAAGAATTTAGTGCTCTATTATAAGAGTGTTGAATGTAGAGTATATGTTTGTCCCAAGTCTTTGGATATTTTCTATTGTATCCTCTCAACAATTGCACCAATGTCATGTTTACTACCAAATTTTTTCCATCAGTATAAGGATGGAAGGTGGTGGAGTACTTCAACTTGGTATCCATTATTTCCCAAAGTGTTCTCCAAAATCTTCCAAAGAACCTAATGTCCCTATCAGAATATGATGGAAGTTGGAAAACCAAAGTGTACCCAAACATGGCTGAAAAATAGTTCGGTTGCCTCTCATCTATAGATTGTCTTCTTACAGGGAATGAGCAGACACATTTTGTTGAAATGGTCTACCACTATGAACAAGTAGTCATGGCCTCTACGATTCATAGGAAAACCTCCAACAAAATCCATGGAGATGCTCTCCCAGGGCCTGCTTGGCATTGGAAATGGCATGTACGAACCAAGTTTCCAGTTGTTTGGCTTGCTAGTGTTGCAAACAACACGACTTCTAACAAACTTTTCCACCTTCTCTTGCATATTTTTCCAATACAAATATCGATGCAAATTCACCATTGTCTTTGTCAAACCAAAATGTCTATCAACCCTAGAAGTGTGTGCTTATCTCATCAATTGAACTCTTATGCCCCAGGGTATGCATAGTTTTTCCAGTTTGTACAACAACCCATCTTGGAGGTGGTATTCATTTACTTCCATAAAAGTGACCACCCTCTCCTTTTGTTGCTTGTAGACTCCTCTTAAATCTCCATCTCCCTCATAATATTCACTCAGAAGTTCATGAGTGAAAGGCTCAAGCTACATTATCATTCCAATTGTTGCAATATTCTTCGGTGGTGGAGGAGAGAGAATGTTTGTTAGTGTGTTTGTGACTCATTTCTTATACCTAATCAATAAATGAAATTGTTTCAATAAACATAAACACTCGTAATGTCTCACCTACTAAATCTTTCTCTGAATCTGTAGATATTGAAGGGGTTGATGATATGTGTGTATGATAGTATTTTTTCCCATGACGTAATGCTTCCACTTCTTCATTGCTTGTACTATTGCAAAGAGCTCCTTATCTTATGTGGGATAATCAATCATTTCTCCATGAAACAACTTTGAATGGTAGCACACATGCCTTCCTCCTTGCATGAGTACTACTCCTAATGTATAACCACTAGCATCAATTTCTAGCTCGAAAGTTCACTGCAAATTTGGCATGGCTAACACTAGAGCATCATCGATTTTCTTCTTCAAATCTTCAAATTCTCTTTTTTGTGTCTTACCCCAGTGAAATATCTTTCCTTTGGAATTTATGGTATGCAATGGTGTTGGTAGTGGAGAATTTTACAATGAATTTCCTTAAATATTGAGCTTCTCCCATGAAATTCTTGACCTCTATCACATTGGTGGGAATAGGCCATTGGGTAATGGTTGCAATCTTCTCTGGATCTACCCTCAGCTCTCATCCTCCAATCATGTGCCCAATATATATCAAGGAAGTTCTCCCAAACTTACATTTCTACAAGTTGGAAATCAACTAAGTATTCTTTAAGGTCTCTAATACCTATGTCACATGTGAGAGGTGCTCTTGCCGAGTGTTGCTAAATATTAGTATGTCATCTAGATATACTATTACAAAAGAGTCAATGAAGGGAGGTAGTACATCATTCATGAGTCTCATAAATGTTGCAGGTGCATTGCATAATCCAAAAGGCATTACTAATCGCTCATACAAACCTTGTCTTGTTTTGAACGTTGTTTTTCACTCGTCTTTTGCTTCAATTCTCACTTGGTGGTAACCTGATTTGAGGTCCAAATTAGTGAATAATTTGGCTTGTTGCAGTTCACCCAACAAGTCATCAATCCTCGGCAAAGGATATCTATTCTTTATGGTGATATTATTCAGGGCATGGTAGTCAATGCACATTCTCCGGCTTCCATATTTCTTTGGCACCATGATGATGGGTGAACCACATGGTGATTTACTGGGTTTGATGACTCCCTGCTCTAAAAAATATTGCAATTTCTTCTTTACTTCATCTGCTTCAATGAAGGACTTCCTATACAGCCTAATGTTAGGTAGTGGTGACTCTAGAAACAATTCAATCTTGTGTCCAACCTCTCTCTTGGGTGGTAGTCCCTGAGGATCTTGAAACACTTCCTTGTAGGATTCAATAATTTTTTCTAGTTGTTGACGTTGCTCACCACTACATCCTTCCAAGGATTCCTTCATCTCCAACTTGTTTCCTTCTCTTTGTTTATTTCCTTCTCTTGGGAACATCAAGACAAAATTATTTGTACTACCCGTGATTCTCCTTGCCTGATGAGTATTGATCAGAGAGACCTTATCCTTGTCCTTATGTTCATTTATGGAATAGGATTTTCCATCCTTGACTAGCCTATATTGGTTCTCTCTCCTTATAAAAATGGAATCCCTCACATATAAATATGGACTTTCCAATATGACTCTACAGATGTCTTGAGATACTACATCTGAGACTACTTCATCAACAAAGTTTTGATTGATGGAATACTTAAATTTTCATTGCTTGCTCACTTTCAACTCCACATCTTGCCTTACCCATCCCAAGGGGTATGGATACAGATGTTATTGAGTCTCCAACCCAAGATTCTCAACCAAATGTGCAAAGATCAAGTTGGATTGTGAACCTGGATCAAACAAACAATCCACCTTGCTTTGCTTCATGTGGATTTTAATGCAGAAAAGTTTAGTCATCACCTTCTCCTCCTTGTGATTGCAACTAACTAATGCCACTTATTTTTGAATATTAGTGTAGTTAATATTCCCTTCCAGGTCTGATGTTCTCTCCACCCATTCCTCAACATCCATTGATATCAACACTTTCTTCTTCTTTTTCTAAAAATATTTGGGGCACTTCTCAGGGTGCAATTTCCAACAATTATCCTCAGTGTGTCCCTTTTTATCACATCCTTTACATTGTTAGATGGAAGGTGCTTCTTCTTGTGCTACTACCACAATCTTATTCTCATTCCACTTCTTTTTATTTTTCCCCTTTCTTTGTTTCTCTTGTGGTTCTACTTTCTTGTGAGGATTTGTTTGTTGCTTCCACTTGTCTCCCTCGAGGTATTGTGCTTGGAAACTGGCCTCATCAATTGTCGTTGGTCTAAATAACATCAGTTTCCTACAAATCTGAGGCAACAATGTGCCCAAATACTTGACTAACATGTCTGGACTTTTGAGAGAGACTCCCATCTGAATTGTTCTCTTCCTGAACTATGTCGTGAACTCCTGCACTGATTGTCCTTGTCTTTAACTGAAGTAATTCCATACCATTTGTTGGTGTTCCTCATACCCTATTGGATAGAATTGATATTTTATTATGTTCTTAAACACTTCCCAATTAGTCATTGGTGGCTCATTTTCTAGTGCTCTTCCTACTGCATCACTCTCTTTCCATGTCAAAGCATGGCCTTCAAGCTTCAATCGAGCAAAAACATTATTTATTTTTTCCAGTTACTTCAGGCACGCTAAAGTACACTTCCATTTGTTGTAGTCATTGGTTCAACCTAATAACATCCACTTCCCCGACATAAGGCTTGATGTCCACCTTGGCCTCTACACGAAAATGTACTTATGTTTTGTTGTAGTTGCAATATCCCATCTCTGGCTCAGTCTTACGCTTTGTCTCTAGATTATTTTCTTCCTTCTTGAGACCTTCATGACAAGTTTTTGTTGATGGAATTTCCTTGTTCTTCACTACCAATAGTTGTGACAATATTGATGTCAATGTGGCCAAGCGTTGCTCAAATCGATCCAACCTAAACCTAGGATCTTCTTCCTCTTCTCCTTCATAATGTTCCCCTGACATTCTTGATGCTCTACTTTTCTCTAGCCCTGGAAACAACTCTTGTCCACTTCTTTTATAATCATTGCGGGTACTTACCATACAGGTCTCACTAAATGCATTCTAACTTCTGCTCTAATACCATCTGATCCATAAACGGGAGGCTTATAGCCTATACATCTCACCAACACAAAATTCTTTGTTAAACAATTATAAACTTGGCTCTTTATATGATGGGAAAAATCTCGACCAATCAAGCCACAAATAGAGTTAGAAAGAAATGAGTCAGAAATATGTAGTAAGTCGGGTCGGAGGCAAAGCAAGTTGACCAAGTCGAAATGACTCAAGTCGAATTAGTCCAATTCAATTCAGAGGACATGCAAGTCGACCAAGGGATGATTTTCAATCGACTAAGAAAGGGAACTCGACCAAAAAGGAAGCCAAGTCGAATTGGGTCAACCCGTGTGAAAAACAAAGAGCTAAGAGGTATATTCGATGCCCAAACATGGAAGGAAAAATTGGGAAAGTTGAATTTATTGACCAACATTTGAAAAGGAAGTGTGTGGGTCGAATTTGACAACCAACGACGTGTGAAAAACGATTGGAGGGGGATTCGACAACCATATGTGTAAGCAAATGTTTGTGGGGCGAGTTCAACAACTCGCAATGAGTCAAAACATGTTGGAAGTCGAGTCTTGTAATCGATGACAAAGGAAAACGTTTTGGGACGAATTTGGGTAACCCACGACACATAAAAAGGGTGGTGAAGTCTATTGTAACATTCACAAGCAGAGAAAGTGTTTTAGAAGTCAACTTTAGCATTCGACGATAGAATAAAATGTCCCGGGTGAAATGGATAGGAGACAAAGTGGAAAAAACGTGTGTGGGGCTCATGGGAAACTAATAGACACCCTGACAACCCCAGAGTTTGACATCTAATCCATCTATGATTTATGAGCAAAGGGAAAACACCCAACAAGTCGATAATATGCCCAACGACTCTAAAAATGTAATTAGAAACCCCCAAATAATAGCAATGTCTCGGGAAAGATGGATGTTGATTCCCAACTCCAAAAATCAACGCACAATTATGATTAAATAGTTTTTAGTCTGTTTACTAACCCATGAAAACCATATTAATATAAAATAAGCTTAGACAATAACAGGCACAAAATATTATTTACTAAACCATACTTAGACAACCATTAAGTTACAGTGCAAACAATTTCATCCATAGACAATGAAATTTAAACATGATTAACACACACAACTCAGAATTTACCTAGGAAACTCAAACAGGAAAACCAACATTCTCTTAGCTTCGGTCAGGCTCTTATTTATTCAGCAATGGGAAATTTATAGTCTCTCTCATACATATCTATTCTCCTCAATGACATCTCAGCAACCTCTCTACATCATTCACAACCAAAGAACCCATTTCTCATTGTGGGGATTCATGATATAGAATGTTGAGTCGACTCAGAGGATAATTGGAAGGTCATGTGTTCCCAACACTTCATCTTCTCTCTATTTCGTCTCTCCTTCATTTCTTTATTTGTTTATCTTTTATCCCATGTGGAAAAGGTATTATGGATACAATAATATATTTCCCATCTTTACATACATTACATATGAAATTGGACATCAATCATGATGGCATGGGGCCCTTCACACCAAGAAGTTGATTTCCTTCATCATCCATAGCCTTAACAATGCATGTACTGATCATCTTAGAGTCTTGTGACGATATCCAGTTGTTCTTATCATATTTAATTCAGATCACAACATGTACATGAGTATGACACATACACTATATACTTTATAATTGTTCCTAAAAATGTCTCTGCGTGTATCATGTAATGAGTCTTTGGCGTTGCATAAAAAATGCACCATAACATATAATGCAAGAACTATAGTAATCACAACTCTATGATTGATCTCTTTAAATTCCTCCTATTCCACTTCACCTCAAATGACCCCTAACTATCATGATTCAATGAATTGAGTGGGTGTGCAACATGGGAGAACTATGCAATTAATTTCTCGAGATAAATTGTCATTTCCGTGAAGCTTCAAAGTTCACGAATGATCTTCAGTGGTGTTCAATTGATAATAGTTGAAATCTTTGTCGAATCAATGTTAAGCCTATCTTAATTCACTCGGAATATAAGATAAAAAATTATTTTGTCACATGTGCGCTTATCCATAGTGATTAATAGTTTTTCTTTGTGTATTGTTGAAAATAATTGGGCCAAATGTTATAAATGATTCTCCTAAATTCTACTAAAAATTAATATATCATCTAGGTATATAGTTACGCAATAGTCAAAAAGCAAAATATGGTCTAAGAACTATCTTCATCATTCTAATCATTATTAAGACCAAATTGCGCAACTATTCCTTTAAATCATCTTTGGCACATCTCAAAGATTATCTTCCACATTCATCCTCGTGCAATAGTAAACAAACTTCAAGTCAATATTATTGAAGTACTTAACTCCCTAAAATAAATTTCTCAAATCATTAATGTGCATTAATCTCAAATCATTAATGTGCAGTAATGAATATTGATACTTAGTTATGATAATATGCAAGAGTTGATAATCCAGGGACATTCTCCTATGCCATGTTTCTTCAAAGGAAAAAACTATGGTAAAACCGTAAGGTGACAATTTGGGTTGAATGTGACCCTTGTGAGATATTAACCCTTAAATATACACTTTGATTTCTTCATTTTCCAATAAAGAAAACCTCATAGTTACTAATTTAGAATAAGTACAATTGTTAGCTACAAATCAATGCACTACTTGGTTATGTGACTTGGATGCATTATGTGTGGTTTTAAGAGTTGATAATCCATGAACATTCTCCTATACCATCCTTCTTCAAAGAAAAAAGCATGGTAAAACCATAAGACGATAATTCGGGTTGAATGTGACCCTTGTCTAATAACTCTTGAATCTACCCCTTGATTTCTTCATCTTCTAATAAAGAAAACCCATTAATATAGAATGAAAATAGAAATAATAAGTCTATGTAAAATATATAATGAAAGTAGAAATAATAAAAATATATTAATTTAAAATTAAAAAACAAACCAATATGAAAACATGTCCAGATCACAAATCTTATATGAGGAATGTTTTTCTATGAAATCGCACCAAACCACCACATGGGAAGAGGATCCGATGACCCGCCCATTCGATTGGATACCAACGGCCTAGATACTCTTAAATCAGATTTTGAGATATGGACGGTTAATAAGTTTTTGCTCACGAGGGGAGGGGAGGGGAGGGGAGATCACACAAGTCGTCCGATCCGATATCGGTGATGACATGTCATGAGATTCAAAGCATAATCTCTCTACGTCATTATCTTGTCATGTGACACGTCATGTTGGGTCGGTCGAGCATTGAGCATTTATAGACCCATTAAAGGGCACAACATGTCACTCCAAGGATCTCCAAGGATTTGAACCTGGGTGGGGAGGGTAACAAACATTTTTTCCAACCACCCAAGCTACATCAAATGGACCATATATATATGTGTTAAATCCATATTAAACACTGAAGGAATTACACACATCTCTCCTATGGAGAAGTGGGGAATAATATTTTTTTTTACTTTCAATGACTCTCTTTATATAAAGTTGTATAAAATTATTTTACTTAAAGATGAATGCTGATACAACCTAAAGTGGTCCTAATGGTTAAGAGCATATGTTTCCTCCTTGAAGGTCACAAGTTCAAATACAAAGGGGGTAGGGTATGTATACCTCTGTAGATTATTATTATTATATAAAGACATATTAAAATAGGTGGACATAGAAATATTTTATTTATGGTCCATATTGAAATCATGTAGAAACTTTCAATTACTCTATCTCTTTCTCTCTATATACAAAATTGATATTAAGATGGATATTGAAATATTTTATTTATGGTGAACATTGAGATTTTAAACAATTTTTTTTAAAATCATTTTTTGAGAAATTTGTATGTACTTCTTAATTTGAGTAAAGTGGGTAGTGTCGAGGAAATCAAATTGAAAACTTATACAACAACACACCAAATTATCACAATAACATTCCAATAACAACACACCAATTGATCAAGCTAATCCTCCATTAATAATAACAATAAACTTGATAAAAAAAATATATTATTACCATTTAAACATTTTTATTAACAAAAAGGGACACATTTATTTTTGCAATGGTGAGGGAACACTTATTTTTGTTGGCAAGAGGATGTTAAAAGAATGTAAATTCCACATGGATGGAAAAGAGAAAGTGTGGGTTAGGATGAAGATATGAGCTATTACATGTGCAATTATTGACGTATCATTGGAGTCTCTACATGGATGGCTACAATGGCTACAATTCTTTGTACAATCAAATCTCTCTTTAAAACAAAACAAGTGCTACTGCAGTGGCGGTGATGTCCCTGCCGAGAAGTGCACTTTTTCATGTTGAATGGTTTGAGTTATGTAACCTAATATTTATATTTTTCGCATGGAACTTGTGTTTCAGTTAGGTAAACTCGATCAAATGCAACAACTTCTTTAAAATTATCCATATAATATTTATTTTTATAATTATAATTATCTCCACTTAGTAAGAATCTTGTATTGGGATAACTAGTAGACATTGACATAATTTTACATGAGTGTGGAGTGACAAGCCACGTGACGATGGCAGTGGGGCTTCCACTTTTTGGATGCACTACAGGCGAAGGCCTTGCTTACAACAACAACTATGTGTCAATGCTCTCTACTAACTCCAAGCAAAATATTACATGATTATGCCAATGCTCTCTATTCACTGCTGAAAAATATTTTATGAGCATCTATTGAATATTCATTATACAATAAAATATGCATCCATATCTATATAATTTGAGTGGGTCTAATTATTTAAAACATCTGTTTCTTCCTTGAAAGTTATAAGTTCAAATCCAGAAGAATAGGATATACATAATCACTACCACTAAGATTAATTCATAATATATTTATTCCAATACATAGAACAAGACTTGACACATATTAATATCCCTACATACTAGATGTATTCGTTAGTGGAGACAATCTTGTATTGTAATTTAAGCCTTGTCTAAAAAGTCGTGATTTTTTTTACTATCAAATTCTTATGATTGCATACTATATGTACCTTCCCACATGAAGGTACACATGAAGAACTATAAGCTCTAAAATTGGTGTCACAATCATGCCTAGTGGACTTGAAATTGCAACGAATGCATGCCCTTTTTTTTGTTGATACACCACGTTTGCAAAAACGTCCTTAAAGTTGAAGATATGATTTTGTGACACATGTATTATACATACTCAATTTCAGCGCAAAATGATATTCCAAACCTTTCGATCTTATTAAGTAGCATAGATTTAATAAATCATTTAATAACTTGGTTTATTAAATGGTGTTTATACTTTAACTTTCTCACTTATTTTAATAAAACTATTTTAATAAAACTAGAGGTCAAATGCATTTATGCTCATATGTCACTAAATACTCAATGTGTAAAGTCGTGAAAGCTTTCTTTTCCAATAAAAAAAATTGACCAAAGATAAGATTAAATGCTTACCTTGTACAAGAAGCTCACAAGCTCAATATTCCATCATATAGCCTAGAGATTAGATTTATTGTGCTCACAGATAACAACAATTAAACCAAATTCCACTGCCCCAATAAGACATGTAAGTTTTTTTTAATGATAACTTAGTTGGGTACCTCTTAAGAAGAGGGTCTGTATTCAATTTCAAAGATCATATTATGAATCGTGTCCATGAATTATTGCACCCAAATACTATGGTTGGCCAGAAATTCTTGTGCATATTTCTTGATTTATGCAACCCTAAAATATATTGACTTATAAATATATTTATTAAGAACTTGATTTTTTTAATCTTCTAGATACTTGGGTATATACATATGTGAAAAAGATTGAAAATTTGACAATATGGGTGCAAAACATAATCAGTATCACCTGGAAAGCTAGACATGCACACCAAATCACGATGTTGCCAAAGACCAAGATGGAGACCATTGTAATGTTATTAGGCTTCAAATGGATTGTACCTAGATGCATTTTTATACCATGTGACAAAAATTTAATAGCAAGACCCATATATGGTCATGACCATTACACCACTAACACAAATAATTGTGCCAACAACCTTTGTCTGTCCTCTTAAACTTATTCTGACCTTAACTTTCTACAATCTACCAGAAAATCCTAACATTGAACGAACATCATGTATAGATTTCCAGTCAAATATTAATCTACTGAGATGCATTTTAACTCAATATAATTCAATAGAACTGATATACATTTTAACTTAATATAATTCAATAGAATTTACAGAAGCAAAATGAATATTCCTCTCTAAAGATATTACCTTTCACATGATATAACAATATTCATTGCATCATAGAAGAAGGCGAGTGTAATTTATTTTAATTAAAAATAAGTAAAAGACGAAAGAAAAAAGAAATGTTCATTGCATCAAAAAACAAGGGAGGATTTAATTTATTTTAATAAAAAATAAATAAAAGAAGGAAAAAAATAGACTAATAATGATAAATAAGCACTTCCCCTCAAAGTTTGAATGGATCAATCCACTAAATTTTCTACCATTGTTCTCTTCTTTTGGGTATGTTAATAATCCGTATGGTGGGCATGGACTGGGGCTGGTAAAAACTTTTGGTGCAATCCAGTGGTGATAGCATTTAATAATTGTGCTCCCCAATGCTCATGGCTCAGTGTAGCCAGTTGTTAACACATTAACTTACTGGATTAAGCAAATACGTCAAATACAAATAGTTGTGGGGAGTTAGAGTTAACAAGCATCTGCTTTACGTATTAAGGGCAGTCGAAGGATAGACCAATTAAAATAGACATTGCATGATGAGTATGTTGTTGCATATAGTTGTCCATTACAAGTTGCATCATAGATGTCCATTCCAAGTTGCATGATTATGTTCCAAGTGTCCAATACCTCATGAAATTTGGATTATCATTGTGAACTATGCATAGAAGACATTTGGCCTAGAGTTAAGGAGATAGCACTAACTAGTTACTCTTGGCAGAAACCAAAAGTTGGTCAGGCTACTCCCATACTCAAGTACAACATTCACTCTGGGGAATAAAGAGTACAACAAGGTAGCGAGAGAAACAATTTCAGGGTCAGAGAGGGTCACTATCTGAAGTAACTGTCTTGCCATATATTTTTTTCAGTAACTGTCTTGCCATAGATTTTTTTTAGTCCTACCCATACCTGTGGAAAAAAGGATTTTGAAATTGGGTTTACTTCCTTATCGTTCAAGGTTGCATTTCAAAATAGGGTTGTTCTTCCTTTCTTAAAAATTGAATAGCTCAGGTCTTGCACTATTAATAAGAACCAGGAAAGGAAAAATAGGTTGGTTGGTTGAAACTCCCTTTAGATGTCAAAAATTGGTATCAAAGTAGCAAAGTAAAATATCTTTTTAATTAATAGTTAAAGCATATATTGATTTCCGCTTCTTTATTCTTGGCCAACCTCCTCCCCTAGACATTGTTGGGATTTGGTGACAACGAATTCCTCCAAGGATGGATTTGGATCCTATTATTCTGTGTTGGTTGCAACTAAATAGACCAAATTAGAATATGGATAGGGATTGCATTTAATAATCAGTTTCTTGTAAATGTATATAAATACATGTAAGCTCGTAGAGGCAAAGAGAGAGACAGAGTGAGAACTTGCAACTCTGTTGTAATCTCCATGATCTAAATAATAAGACAATTGATGCCTATGCTTGGTGGGTGTAGCCCAACGTTTGGGTGAACCACATGAAATCCCTATGTTTATAATCTATGTGTGATTGTTAATTATCATATGTGAATTGTGTTTTCCACATTTTCAATTCTAATAAGTAGTATCATAACTAGTTGGAGGAGAGGGTGTCGAGGGCGTCAAATTCTCAGAAAAGCCGCAGGAGTGAAATCTATGTACAGTGCATCGATTTCCACATCGTCACAAGGGCCTCCTCTTAAAAAGTGCGACGTCCTATAGGTTTCCCTTACGTTTCTCAAAAATTATTGAGCACGTCGCACCCTGTGTTTATCGAGAGGGGCAACGACCACCATACGTTGTCGCAACCTGGTTGTAGTGGGAGGTGTGACGACCCATTGAAGCACGTCGCAAGGCACTCACATCGGGAGGTGCGATGACTCCTTAAGATAAACATTCGCATGATTTTTTGGAATTTAAGGCATGGTCATGGTACGGATTTAAGGTATGAAGTCTTTTATAAAACAAAGGTCACAATCTTTAAAAGAATTTATGGTATGTTTAAAGTATTAAATGTTGCACGGGTGGAGGAGTGCATGAAAAAAGGTGAATTTGTATTATAATGCATATAATACAAGTGGGTGGATGCCTTATATAATATATTTGAGGTGGCCCTTTTTTAATATATTATTAAAATATTTTTTAATTAAACTTTTTACCAATCATTCCTTCACATTATTTTTTTTTAAAGGGACTTTGGTTATTATAAGCAGTGATTTGGGCATTAGGAGATTTTGTGCTAATGGATAAAATGCAAAGTTTGAAGTTTGAAGTTGAAAAGTTCAGTGGTAAAAGCAACTTTGAGTTCTAGAAGCTCAAGATGTGGGATTTACTGGTGCAACAAGGGCTGCAAAAAGCATTGGCATGCAAGTCAAAGAAACCAACAGCCATGTGGAATGAGGAATGGGAAGATCTCGATGCAAAATCTCTCAGTACCATTTGTTTATGTCTGGTGGATGATGTTTTGTTTAATATCGTAGGAGAGGATACGACATCAAGCTTATGGAGCAAGTTGTAAAGTCTATATATGATGAAGTCCTTGACGAGCAGAATCTACTTGAAAAGACAGTTGTACAGTTTGTGGATGAAAGAAGGTACAAAAGTTGTTGACCATTTAAATACCTTCAATACCATTATAGTTCAATTGAATAGTATGGAAATCAAATTCGAAGATGAAGATAAGACTATTACACTATTGTGTTCATTGCCTGGGTCTTGTGATAATCTAGTCTCCTCTAATAGCTTTAGCTCAATAGATGTTTTAGATTATGACTCTGGTGTGGGAGCTTTGTTGGTTGAGGAGATGAGGAGAAAATCTAGTCAAGAAACCTCAACTTCAGAGGCGATGTTGGTCAGAGGTCGAACTAAAGAGCAGAATGAGGGAATTTTTCCTCGATCTAAGTCAAGACATAGAAAGGGTAAAGCAAAATGTTGGTACTATGGCAAAACAGGATATTTCAAGAAAGATTGTTGGAAAAGAAAGGAATCTGAGGAAAAACCTATGAAGGAAGCAAATTTGGTTGTAACAAATTCAGGTATGACTGATCAAGTTTTATTCATTTCTAGTAATTTACAATATCAAGAAGAATGGAAGTTATATTCAGGTTCCTCCCACCACATGTGCTCACATAGAAATTGGTTCATTTCTTACCAATATGTTGGTGAGGGTGTAGTGTTTATGGGAAATGGTATTCCCTGTAAAACTGTTGGGGTTGGAAGTATTAGAATCAAGATGTTCGATGGTATTGTTAGGGAATTAACGGATGTTAGATATGTACCTAAGATTAAATCAAATTTGATTTCATTGGGAGTGTTGGATTTTTGTGGATATAAGTATACAGGTCAAGGTGGAGCACTCACATTGTCGAAAGGTAGTTTAGTAGTGATGAAGGCAACAAAGGTTGATGACCTTTATAAGCTGGAAGGGAGAACTGAAGTGGCATCTGAAGTGACAGATGTATCTTCTTGTTTATGGCAGAAGCATCAAGGTCATAAGAGCAAGAAAGAATTGCAGAAACTCGTAAGCGGTAAATCATTTCCAGACTTAAAATCTTTGTTTCTGAATTCCTGCTTGTTTTATATCTCTGCAAGTTATGATGGTGGTATAAAGGATGTTGTGTGTGGGATCCTACTTCTCAAAAGGTCATCATTGACAAAGATATAGTATGTATGGAATAACCAAAAGGGTTGATTCAAGATTGCAACGGTAAATTTGTTTGCATGCTAGAAAATTCATTGTATGGCCTATTGGTACCCAGGCAAATATACAAGAGGTTTGAATCCTTCATAGTGAGTCGGAATTTTTCAAAGGGTAGGAATGACTATACAGTTTATAGTACATTCACAATATTGATGTTATTTGCTGATGATATGCTCGATGCAAGCCGAAGCATGGATAAATCAGTAAGAAAATGACTCATGTGGACAGGACAATTCAGATGAGGGATCAAGAAGCAACAAAACAAATTATGGGCATAGAAGTACACGGAGATGGTAATGGTAAGTTGTGGTTGGAGTTCAGTATGAACATTGTAAAACCAGTTTTTATCCTTCTTGCTTTCCATTATAAGTTTTCTTCACGCATAGGTCTTGTCTATAAAGAAGAAAAGGTGATGTCTCGTGTAATTTCAGTAGGAGGTCTGTTGTATGTGATGAAATGGTTAAGACTAGAGGTTTCGCATGCTAATGATGTTGTCAGATACGTGACAGATTTAGGTGTTGCGGTGAAATGGGTGCTTCAGCATTTGAGAAACACAAATGTCACCTATAATGGTTACACTAAGATGGTGTGTGATAATTGTAATGTATATTTTACAGGTGTCTTGGATAGGAGGAGATCTATCACTAAATATGTCTCAGAACAAAGTTGTGGAAGACATGTTGGAGGTGGAGTGACCCCTCAGGAAATCCAAACTCGTGCAAGTCACACATGAGAGATCATGAAACTAGTTTTATTAGAGAAGTTGCAATGGTGATTGGCTTCTCTTGGCTTGCAAAAAAGGTGATGAACAAAAGGAAGGAGCAAGGTATCAGGTTAATTGTTGTCAAGGTGGAGATTGTTGGGATTTGGTGACAACGATTTCCTCCAAGGATGGATTTGGATTCTATTATTCGGCGTTGGTTGCAACTAAATAGACCAAGTTAGAATATGGATAGGGATTACATTTAATAATCAGTTTCTTGTAAATGTATATAAATGCATGTAAGCCCATAGAGGCAGAGAGAGAGAGACAGAGTGAGAACTTGCAAGTCTGTTGTAATCTCCATGATCTAAATAATAAGACAAACGATGCCTATGCTTGGTGGACGTAGCCCAACGTTTGGGTGAACCACGTGAAATCCATGTATTTATAATCTGTGTGTGATTGTTAATTATCATATGTGATTTGTGTTTTCTGCATTTGAAATTCTAATAGACATTTAATCCATCCTCCTATTTACAAATCTGGTGCATGGGATTACTTTGACGATGCTAGTCAATGAAAGATTGTAGAATTTGGCTGCTCAACCTAGTTGCTTAATTCTACTTCTCATTATCCAAATATTTTTTTTCTACTCAATTTGTTTTCCTTTTTATCACAAATTTCATATATTTGAACTTGGGTTTCCTGGTAGGACTATTCTCCAAACCCTTGTTGGAAATGTTTTTGATTTTGAGAAATTGTTATCGAATCTTTTGGTTTATTCATGAGCATTGAGTTTAAAGTAGACTGTAATAGAAGCATCTTTGTCTTATTCTAGAAGTTTTGAGCACAAATGGTAAAATGTTTGATTAATGTTAATGTTGCATTTGTTAGGGTTGAATAATAATCCTCCCCTCGAATTTGGGACAACATAGAAATCTTTAAACCATTTTTTAAACCATATTTCTCTTGCCTTTAAGGAGCGAGGGTGAGCCGAGTGGGTTATCTAGATCATGAGCGGAAATGAACAATGTAGTTTCTTGCCACTACCCAAGGAGCATCTATATTGAGAGGGTTTTGCACAACATAGGGGCGAAGCTTCTTGTCATGGGGGAGACAACATAGAGATAGATGAACTTCATTGCTGAGGTGATTGATGATGTGTTCTAACTATTTTTAATAAGAAATAGGATGACCATCAGACATGGTACATCCTAACGCAGTTGTTACAAAAATATTTCAGAGTAAGTTTCCTTCACTTATAATTATTGTCTCTTAAATGGTTAAATATTTGAGACCTTATGATTTTGTTTATATGTTTAATAAACACACTAATCCAAGGAGAGTTGGTATATATAGTTATGTGCAATAATCCACTATCACTATCCCGATATATGCTAATAGATATACATACTTTCAACTATACTACACTATCATATGAAAATAGTAATGGTAATGATTATGCATTCACAAGGGGTTTCATATGTTTCATATGCAGTCAAGGAGGGAAAGAAGAAGATGGCCTCTATATGATATGGAGGAACTCGGGAAGGATGCAGGACACAATGGATATTTCCACCATAGCTACTCATTGAAGAATGCAGGAAAATTTGAATTTGGTTCAAAGGAAAAGGAAAGGATGCTCAATCAAGGAGCGGCTTTGTGAAAAATTATGATATGTGATATTGATGGAAAAAAACAGACCCACAATACATACAATACATAGAAATGAAAAAAATCATTTAACGTGCAAGAAGGAATTACCTACGCGACAGCATGAGGGTGACATTGCAAAACTACAACATTTCCTTTTTGCATATAACTAGGGGTATGAATAGACAAAGAGTGTAATAGATAGGGTTTGAATAGATATCCCTAGTTATGAATAGCCAGGGCGGTGAATAGACATATTTATTCTCTTCACAGAGCATGACATATATAATCTCTGACTTTTGACAGAGCATAACAAAGCAGAGATGTTAATGTACTCCGTCGTCACCTCGGAAATAAAAGGTGAAAATTGAAGTCCAATGATATGCCAAAAAAATAAAGTTTTTAATTTATTTTAATTAAAATAAAAGTATTATTCGATATTCCTATGTTCGACATTGGAAATGAAAGAAAAATTTAATATCAACCTTAGAACTAACAACCATTCAATAATGAATTGAATGCTATAGTTAATAACCCGTCCTCTCGAGCCTCGTGTCATTTCCTACATTTATAAGTAGAGTTATCACTTGGATATATGATTGGTGGCTTTTTTTCAAATAAATGAAAGGGGAGATTTGGATATTTAATTATATTAATTAATGATAGGTTATAGGTGTATTATATTTATTAAAGTTTTGTGTATGTATGAATATTAATATAGGAAAATATTGTTATAGATTTATTTATTGAGTTGAAAAACATTTTTTATAGCTTAGTATGAAAGAGATGTATAATTCAATTAGTGCTCAACATAAAATTAATTTGTGATTATATATATATATATATATATATATATATGATAGTGGCAAATTTGGGAGGAGTGTGAGAATCTTGTTTAAGATTTGTCACCTCATTAAGAATTCCATTGATAATGTTTTGGCATGAATTAGTTTTTTTGTTTATTTGAATTATACTATGTTTATACTTCTTTAAAACTATCTAGACTTTTTTTTGGATAGGGTGTTGGTGAGGGGACCTACAAACAACAATGTGGATTATTATAGTTGATCAACAAAATATGAAATTTTTTGTAATTGAAAGTATTTTTTGTGTAGACATAGATGTAAGTTTAATGTTTCTGATTTATCGATAAAATTAAGAATATATAAAAAGTGATTGAAAAAAAAATCTTATTTTATCAATAGATGTTTTTCATATAAGACGTGCAATTCCTTCATTACTTGCTTAACATGGAATTGACACACACATATTATATCTTAACTCTAGATTTATCATGTGTAAAGAGATATAGAAATTTGAATCTTCTTCAAATTACTGTTCCATGCTCTTCCATTTTGTTCATTTGAAACGAATCTTTGCATATTGATTTTCTGGTTCTACAACTTAATTTAATAATACAGTTTGACCTACTTCAACAACAAAAAAAACAACAGAGAACTCACGCTAGAAGTAAATCGTTACCTTAAATATGGAACTGACCATTGAGCAGTTTGTTGTGCATAAGTGACTCGCCTTGACTCTATTTACCTGAAGCGTTCAATTATCAAATAAGATCGGTTGTTATTGTGAATCAATGATATCGTGGCTTTCTGATTGGTGCATGGAACTATTCATTGTGATCTGTGTGTAGTGGAAGACCTTTCGTTGTGGCCATCGTTCCTACTCACATATTTGTATTGTCATTTCCTAATGGGCGTGCGGCTGCTATCATCACAAAATACATTTGTTGTTCTACAAAAGAATTATGTATAGATACATTCAGAGATCTAAATGATAAGCTTCCAGTCTAACATTTCGATGGCACATGGTTAATCTTGTGGGTCGCAATTGGTCTATCTCATGGCTCCCAATCTTCATTGTAGCTTACAATCCCTTATTTTTGGGCACACAATTTTGGGTTTGATTGAATCTTAACTCAAATAAGAAGCAAATACATTAATGCAATTAATAACACTCTTATTCAAACATGTAACAACATAAATGCTCAGCAAATACAGTCTGATATGTTTATTCTCTCTGACATGTAAATGACTACACCTGGGTAGTGAGCCATGCATGGAAATGACCCCTTCTAGACAACATTTACAACAGTTATCTGGATCAATCTGGTGAGGACATAAAATGTGAAATAAGGGTAGATAGATCTGTGTTGGAGTGGCCCCTTTTTGTCACCACAATTTGCAGGTATAACCCTCACAAAACCCACGTACAACAAAGGGAGTGGTACACCAAATATGTAAATAAAGGGAGAAACCTCCTTGAGAATGCCATGAACTGCCAACAAAGGAGATGAACCCTTCTAATCCCCACAATCTGATATATAGAGTTATGGACCTCTTTTAAATGCCCATGAACTGTATACAAGAGTGAGGCAACCCCTCTTAGAAACTCCCACGACCTAAACAATTCGTATGGCCTCTCCAAAAGTTGCCACGAGCTACAAATAATGAGCAGTACAACCTTCCCTAAGGATTCCATGAGTCGTAAATAATGAATACGACCTCTTATTGTGTCTCTTACAATGGAAAATAAACAATACAACCTCCACAAAGCTTCTACAATTCCTGAAGATGCCACACGATTTTCCATAATGATGTAGATATCTTCTTCCCCAATGGTATCAATGAGAAATCTCTGTGATCTCTCCCTCTGATCAACTAGGGTGGATTTTTTTCACCACTGAAACCAATTACTCAAGGATTTCATGCCCCAAATCCACCAAAAAGCTACAAGAGCTCTCCCAAATCCAAATTTGATAAAATGATTATGAATAATGAGAGAATGAGCTCTAATTTCCCTTTTATCTCATTTTTACCTTTTTTCGCTCAATAATTAATTTAAAGTGACTTTATAATTTATTCCTTTAATATTTCCCCCAAAGTCACTTTAAAACACCCTTTTAACTCCAAAAAGTGATTTATTTCATTTTAAAACATTTTCGGGCACTAGAAGTCAGCTTTCATCATCCCAACATTTAAATCTTTTCATCCCAGTTCCAATGAGCTATAACACTAAGGTGCCCCCCACCAAAAAAAAAAAAAATTTAATTAAATAACAAACTTAGTGAAATTAATTAAATAATGCCTAATATCACTCCCAAATTACGGGAATGGTCAAAATGCGTTTGAACCAAAAACTGACTGTGCGGGAGGGGTCCGAGTGATGAAAGATGATAAACGGACCTGGTTCGGTGACTTACTAAAAATAGATACTCCCTCCCATAATCTTGGAATGAAACCAAAAATTGGAAATAACACATAAAAGCATCATATAACTCCTCTAAACCATATGAACTCACTGAAAACATTAAATTAGCCCTCTGATCAGGATGACACAAACCCAGAAAGTCACCTCCAATTGTAGAGCAAGAGACCCTGAAAATGGGGACATCACAATCCTCCCTTCCCAAAGATTGATTGTCCTCGAGCAATGCCATCACAACTTTACGATCAACCAGCTAAACCAATCTGAAATTGAGAATGATCCCGGGGTCCCCAACCAAACTGGAAGATGTGAGACACCCTCTTCTCAAAGCATTGTCCTACAAGGTACTAACAGAAGAGGCCTCCTGAAGACTACTGATAAGTAGATCAATTAGATACTGCAAAACATCGATCAACCCTTCAGAGAATTGTTCTTCTAGGAAACCAATCCAAAGCACCACGGGAGTAAACTCCTGCAAGTAAATAATGGCTCTCTCATATTTATCAGTTGTTTAACTACCAAACAATGTAATCCCAGGGTCCCAAGCTAGTCTTAGAAAGGAACCACCATGTTGACATTGCACCACTCTTATCATAATTTTCTAACCATTGTACCTGTTAGCACTGAGAGTCACCCTCAGATTGCAAGAGGATAAGCCCAATACCCATCAGAATGTTTGGTGGATGTTGGTTTTATGAGTAGAGGTCAAATGGACAAAACTCAATAGAAGAATGATTTTAACACAGAAACTGGACAAGCAATGCACAGGGAAGTGAGGTCCTCATTAACTTCAGTCAACAATTTGAGTTTAAGTGTGAGCAAAAGGAAGACTTAGTGAGAGAGGTGAACAAGACTACTATGGGCATTCAACTTTCAAGCAGCTTGGTGAAGAAAAACTCAGGCTCAAGAGCACTCTTGAACTCAAGTTTCAGACACTGAAATATGTCACAGCAACATAATAATCAAACCTACATTATCATGCAACTACAACAAATCGACTGGATCCTCCATGCCCGAGCCTTTCAACATAAGGGGAAATAAGGTAACAAGGAAGTCGACTAAAACTGGTCACAACACTACTATAATCAAACCTACATTAAAATAGAACCACAACCCTCGACTGGATCCTCCATGCTCGAGTGTTTCATCACAGTTTAAACAAAGAGGTGAAAGAAGCTGACTTTTGTTAATGCGAAAGTCTCAAATTTGATACATAACCAGAGAACAGGTCTGGCATCAAAATTACACAGTAGGGAGTTCGGCTTAACCAGTTGATGACCATAATCAATTCTTACACTGATCTATTTATACTCAAATCCATTCACAAATGCTAGAAGTGTGATCTGATCTAGCCGTCTTGTCTAAAGATTTCCACATGTGTACCTTCTCTATCGTACTGTGCATGTATCTTCCTCGGGCTGATAGTATTGACCCATCTGCCAAGGCTTCCATGCCTTATATTTATGGACTGAGTTGAGGTTTCAACTACCATCCTGTGTCCATTAACTGATATTTCCTCGGGATCGAGACAAGGCCTGATAACCAGGGGGAAGCCACTTGTTGCAATTAGGTATGACGCTGAGTGAGCACGTGAATTCGGAGTTGTCGAAAGCAGTTTGGAGCCATACCGCTTTTGAGCCCGAAATGAACTGCCTTCCACCATGTCGCTCTCCCCAAAAACCGCGGTTTAGATTTCGGCCCACTCAAATATTTTAACGTCCGAGCACGTCACAACCCCAAAATGGAGTGTGGCCATTGGTCTGGTCACGATCTGAGATCTAGGCAGTCCCGTTATTTTGGCACCACTGCTAAAGATTCACCTACCCACCAACCTTAGAAACTCTTTAAGTACGCTTGGGGGAGACATCGATTTTGGTGCTAGGGAGCGTTGATGTTGAACAAGAATATTCCCCAGAGAACGGCTTCCCAAAGTCGACATGGTGACCTGACGTAACTGTGTTGATGTGTTGCAGAAAGGAGGATGGCACACATCACTTGAAATGAGTGCCATGTGTCAGTGCTAGATGGATGCCATGTGTCTCTAACAGATGAGTGTCATGCGTCAGAACTGAAATCCACAGTAGAGACACTTCAGGAATTTGAAAACGAGGAGGAAGCGAGAATGTCGACGCTCCTGAGTCCGACGAAGATCTGAGTCATTGGATCTTGGAGGACACGCGACAGAGATACATGCACTCCACGGGAATGTGCTCTGGAGGAAACAAAACAGAGAGGAGCCAAAACTCCCGAAACCCAAAATGATGAAGCAAATCATGACCGTCCGTTGGAGATGGACACACGGCAGGGATACACGCACTTAGGAATGAGGGGATGGAGGAGTCGTTGACCAAGATTCGTTCGGAGTGCCCAAGAGATACGAAGATGAAACCCTAGGCGTTGATGGCGTAGACACGCGGTAGAGATCTGTGCACTCTGGGAAAAGCACTTTGGAGAAAATCGAGATAAGAAGCGCCAAAAATCCCAAAACCCAAACTCTGAAGTAAATCGTGCCCGTCCAGTGGGGAAGGACACGCAAAACTTGATCTTCAATTATGAGGCTTCTGCCTGGCACTAAACCTCGCGCAACTTTATAATTCTAAATGCCTAAGGGCTGATAATCTAAACTTCACATGGGATCTCCGTCGTTGAAAATTGAACCTGCATGTTTGCTTGATTTAAGTCCATAATGGACCACTTTGAGTGTTGTGCTTTGTGCCCACGGTTGTTTTCGGTGTAAAAAAAGACTTGGATGACTTTTTTTGGGCTCGGGAAAACAGAATGACCAGAAATTGGAACGAAAATGGTGACGAGTGTTCATCCTTAAAGAAAAATAGAAAGGCTTCGGGCCGAGACTTATTCTGGTAAGACACCAAGGGAAACCAGGTCGTTAAACAAAGAGGGAAAAACAAATTTACCAGTCGAAGGGAAAGATTTTAGGACTTGGTCTGTGAAAGAGAGAGAGAGATATGGGGAAAGGATACAGACTTAGGTATTAAAAACAAACACCCACGACCCTTGACAACTTCATGCAATAACATTGGCTCCACAGGGGATGGCATGCTCCCTGTGAGCTGCCAAGAACATGCAACTTCAGTGCCTTAGTTTTGGGTTATGGAGTCTCTTATTCAAAATATAAATACAAGGAAGTGGTAATTACAATGGTGGAACACCGATCACGGCTTAAAAAAAATACCTTTTCAGAAAGTGCCCATTGACAGGGCCACCCAAAACTTCGGAATCCTCCAAGTTCTACAATTTATAAGTGTTGTTTGAAAATACCTTAGAAATATTGAAGGGACCAAACCATAAGGCTTTGAATTTACCATGTTTGCCTTTGTCTTGCTTGGGGGCATCCCACTTGAGCACCAAATCCCCCAGCTGAAAATATTCTTTGCTTGCCCTCTTGTCAAAGGCTCGTTTTATTTTCCACTTATGATCTTGCGCTTTATCAAGCAGTTGCTCCCTGGTTTGTTATACTTTTACCAATTGTAGTATCCTCCTGACCATATCATCGGGTTCTCCTTGGTAGTCCTGGAGGAATTTTTCCACAGGAAAGGCAAGTTGAGTAGGAAAAATAGCCCCAACCCCATACACAAGCTGAAAAGGAGAAGTGCCAAGTGACCTTTTTGTTGTAACTCTATCATCCCATAAGGCAAATTTCAACTTTGAATCCCAGGATTTATTGTTGTCCTCTAACAGTTTTTTGATGACCTTTATGAGTCTCTTGTTAGAGGACTCCGCTAAACCATTTCCCTGAGGATAGTAGGGAGTAGAATGGATTAATGTAATCCCATTACTGCTCACAGAAATTAAGTAATGGTTCAGCTCTGAAAGAGGCAGCATTGTCTGTAACAATCCTGCTTGGACAGCCAAATCTGGACATGATATCTTCAAGGAAGCTTATGATTACCTTGTGAGAGGCACTCCTTGTAGGGATGGCTTCTATCCATTTGGTAAAATAATCAGTGGCAGTCAAAATCCACCTGTACTGACCACTTGAGGCTGGGTGGATCTCTCCAATGAAATCAAGACCCCACTGTTGAAAAGGTCCAGAAACCATTACAGGTTTCAAAGGAAAATATTTTAGTTGCTTCTTTCCAACAAAATTTTGACACTTGACACAAGATCTAACCTTTGCACAAACATCAGTAAAAAGGTTGGGCCAGAAATACCCAGCTCGGAGGATATTATAAGATGTGGTCCTCCAAAAATGATGTCTCCCACACGAGCTGTCATGAAAATCAATCATAGTTTTTTGGGCCTCCTGTGGGTCTAGACATCTTAACAGAACTCTGAGAGGATCCTTCCAGTACAAAAATTGATCAATGAGACAATATTTGATTGCTTTGAGTTTCAAATCTCTCACCTTGTTTTTATCCAAACCATCAGGAGGCCTCAACTTCTATAGAAAATATATGATGTCTTTATACCAGGTACATTCTGCTAAGTTGAGGCTGACATGAGAGTCTTTATCAAAAATCTCAGTTTGTTGATTTTCTAAGTGTGTGTTCATGAAATTAACCCCCAACGCCCTACAATTTGATTCAGCCAGTAACATGGCTAAACCTTGGCCTTTCACCAAATTGGTGGGTTTTATTTCCATGTCAAACTCTAGAATTTTGGAAATCCATTTCTTCTCTTCCCATCTATATCAGGTCGGATCAATATCTCATTTATTGAGTCTGAGGGAACATATGCAATAATATTTGAATGCATAACGTATACTCTAAAATCCTTGAGGGATTTTACCAAAGCATAAGCATGTTTTTCCATCATATCATATCTTATTTCTGCATCCCTCAATGCTCTACTGAAAAAGGAAATACACTGCTCTAACCCCTTTGTATTTTTCTGTAGAAAAACAACAGCCAGTGTCCAATGAGCCAAAAAAGAAGATCAGAAATTCCTTAGAATAGTCAGGGTTGATGAGCACAGGTGCTTCAATCAAATCCTTTTTTATTTGGTCAAAAGAATTTCGAGCTTCAGAATTCCATTTCACCTCGCTTCATTTTCTAAGCATGGTTGTAATGTGTTTAACCAACTCCGCAAAATTAGAAATGAACCTCCTCATAAAGTTGATTTTACCCAAGAAATATTGAACCTCTTTTTTAGACATGGGAAAAGATAAGGTATAGATGGCCTCTACTCTGCTTGGATCAATTCTCACCCCTTCAGCTGACACAATATGCCCCAACAATTTCCCCCCTTTCATAGAAAATAAATATTTCTTAGGATTGAGGGAGAGACCAAACCTTATGCACTTCAAGAAGACATTTTTAGGTGATGACAATGCTCTTTATCGAACCTTGAGAATAATATAATGTCATCCAGATAGATGACTACAATTTTTTCCTTTTCCCCAATGAAGGCAATGCCATGGCTCGTTGGAAGGTTGCTCTTGCATTCATCAATCCAAAGGGAATTTTATCATACATGAATGTTCCCCAAGGAGTAGTGAAAGTTGTCTTCTCTCTATCTTCAGGCAGGATAGAGATCTGATTGTAGCCAAAGAAGCCATCAATCATAGACATCCTGGATGAACTAGTCACTCTTTGTAAAATGTGCTCCATCTTTGGCAAGGGGTATTTTTCGTTTTTGGAGCTCCTGTTCAAATTCCTAAAGTCTACAAATAATCTGATTTCCCCATTCTTCTTCCTCAGAGGCACCAAATTAGCCACCCATTCTGAAAATCTCAAGGGGGTGATGATATGTGCATCCAGTAGATTTTTCACTTCTTTTCCATAATAGGCAGCAACATGGGATTTATCTATCTGAGTTTTTTCTTGAAAGGTTTGGCGTCTTCTTTCAAAGAGATTTTGTGTTCAATGATTTTGGTGTCATATGTTCTCAAATCTTCATATTTTCAGGCAAACACATCAACAAACTCCTTCAAAAGATTGACATATTCATCCCTTTTCTCCTTTGACAAACTACTAGACAATTTGACATATTTTGGGTCTTCGTTTGTTTCCAAATTGCATTCAGTCACATCAACATTTTCAGTCGAACCTTTAACCTTTACAACAACATCATTTATGTCAAACAATCTCTCCAAAGGGACTAGTCCCTTTGGAATATTAAGAAAAACATCAACATGAAGGCCTTCTTCAGAATCCTGCTCCAGATCAATATGCAAATCATAAAATTCATCCACAGTCTCAAGAAACGTTTTTATCTCAAGATCATCCTAAAAGCCTTCCAATGTTTGACATTGTCAAGAATAGAGGGCGTGTATTTTACCTCCACATCATACTTGAGTTTAGGGGGCAAAGGAACCCTGAACTTACTTTCTGAAATAGCCAAGGAATCTGCCACAGTGTTCTCTTCTCTTGGAACAAAAGAGATATAAAAATCCAAGAAGAAACTGTCAACAAGATCCGAGACTTCGTTTCTATAGGCCTTTAACCTGGGGTGCTTAGCCTTATACATATTTATGACCTAATGTACAATTAACTCAGCATCTCCAAATACTGCTAGCTCCTCAATCTTCATGTCTTTGGCAGCTCTTAAACTCAAAACAAGAGCCTCATATTCTGCCACATTGTTTGTTGTTTCAAATTCAAGCTTAAAAGAAAGATATATGGTCTCTTGGGTAGGGGAAATTAAAACTACCCCAGCCCCAGCACTTTCCCTGGAAGAGGCTCCATCAAAAAACATTTTCCAAACAAAGTTATTGGAAGGGGGGGCTTCACAAGAGGTGATGGGTTGATTTCTTATTTCAATAGGTGCTTGAGGTCCATCAGTGAGTTGTAACATACTAGTTCCTAGATCAATATATACTACAAAAATGGGGTGGTTGGTCGGATTTGCTTCATCACTGATAATGTAAGCAAGTTGAGCTTCCCTGCAAAGCCTTCTATGCTCTCCCCAAAACACAGGAATAGTGGCATATGAAAGATCCATCTGCAATGTGCCCCCCAGTCTTTTAATCCAAGATCTAGACAAGAGCATCCCAAACTTAGGGGGGACATCAACCACCACAATATCGATGACCACACTTTTCATTGGCAACTGGAACAAGGAAACAACCAAGTCTTTGATAACCCCGAGGAAATTCACCTTCCTGGAATCAAATGAGTACATGTCATGGTAAGTTTTTGTAACCTCCAACCCGAGTTTCTCTGTGACAATCTTAGGCATGAGATTGTGAGATGCCCCTGAATCCATCAAGCATTTGTGCAACACCTTATCATGGATGTTCAATGAGGTATAGAAAGGAGGGGAGGAGTCATCTCTATCCTCCACCAAAGGTCCCAGTATGATAGTAGGGTTTTCATCTTGGAGGTTGATTGAATCTGTGGAATAAGATGAAGGCTCAGGCTGTAGCACTTTGGAGAGGTATCTTTTGAAATCCTCAATTTTAACTAGCTCCAAGAAAGGTACAGGAATTTTAATCTTTTGAATCTCATTCTCAAAGATAAAAGAAGAGGGAGGCTTCAAAATCTCCTTTACTTCTGGGATAGGGATCTTAACCACTCGCTGGGGGGCTTGCACCTCTTTTTCTATACTTCTAGCTGCCACATCCTTAGAAGGTTTCACTATTCTTGTAGGTTGATCAGGAATGTCAGGCTCTCCCTCTTTCTTCTTCGACCTTAGGTTGTATCTATTTTAATTTCCATTGGTCCTTTTCTCTTTGCTAAGTTCATTTAGTTGGTTGTCCATGAGAGACTCTTCATATGCAGACTGAGTCAAATGAGGGGATGAAGAGGTGTCACCAAGACAATGGATTTCGGGATCAATTTCTCCTTCCTCTCCTTCCTCATCAATGACTAGGTTATTTTGGAGATGGGCTTGGATTTTTTTATCATCCCTATCCCTATTTATTTGATCCCTCTGGATGATCTGAGGGGAATTATTTGGTCTCCTGAAATTACCCCTTTTGTCAATATTTTGGGCATTCCTATAGCCTTGTTTCCCCTCAAATTTCAATTTCTCCATTTCTGCAAAAAGTGATTTTACCAGTTTTGTTAACTCATCAACTTGAGGGTGGGAAGCAGAGGAACCAAAGGTCGAAGCTTCATCCCTACCTTTTCTTCTGTCTCTATCATCCTTACTCCTAGGCTTATGTATTGCCAATATATTTGATTCTACTTCAAGGGTTGTGTCTTGCATGTGAGCCAAGCAAGTAGCTCTTCTTTCTCTCAGCAGGAGGAAAAACTCAAGGTCAAAAGCACTAGCATAAGTGATATTGACAGAGGTTTCAGTAGGATTAATCTCAGTAGGGATATTATTGTACATCTTATTAAATCTCTTGGAGAAGTTTGAAATAGATTCCCCCTCTTCTCTCTTAAGTGACCCAAACTCAGTAATATAGTAAAGGAAATATTTTGTATCCCCCTAATGTCTTAAAAATGCATCATTCAGAGCTTCAATCCCTTATAAAAATAGAAAGGCTTAGGACCAAGACTTAGTCAGGTAAGACACCAAGGGAAACCAAGTCGTTAAACAAAGAGGGAAAAATGACTTTACCAATCAAAGGGAAAGATTTTAGGACCTGATACGCAAAAGAGAGAGAGAGATGGGGCAAGAATATAGACCTAGGTATTAACAACAAACACCCATGACCCTTGACAACTTCATGTGATAACAGTACCCAGACTATATTCTCTTCTCTTAAAACCCCAAGATAAAATGACTAAAAGAGCTAAACCTAATACCATTAATCATATCCTGCAAAGGCATCTCAGTGGATTCAAATTCTACAAATCCACTACCATACTCAATCCTAGGTATTGACAAAGAAAATATGTTCATATAGAATGAGTCTGAGCATCTCCTCTCATGACATTCCAAAAATTAAACAGATCAATATTTATCAAAATTTGTAGCAATCTACCAATCAGATTAATTCTCAGATCCCATAGCCAATTTAGAATTCCAACATCCATAATACATACTAACTCCCGCTATGCTACATTGATAACCATTACAATCCAAATAAGCCAAGTCTTTGGTTCATGTTTTAGTATGCAACCATCTGGTGGAAACAAAGTAGGAGACCTTAAAGATTTGAATTCACCTTCTGAATATGGAAGCATGTCGTACCAGAGTGATTTGTGTAATATTTTATCTAACCCACCTTTATGTGCCATCAGAAAAATAGTCAAATCATACTACTTGGGATGAAATAAAATTGATGAGAATAACTCACCATGAAATCCTCAAGAAAAAATGATAGGACAGTGTGATGAACTAACATACTTTCCTCACAAGAATCTGTCTCCTCCTCACAGAGATTATCAATAACAATCTCTACATCACCAATATAGAGTATTGTGCATGTTTCACTTGTGAATGCACTGAGTGATCCTTTTTCATGGAAATCCATTGTATCATTATGCTCCCTTTTAATCTTATCATGTGCATTCACTCCACTAGTGTCATCTTAACCTAGATCCCAGATTGATGTGTCCACATATGTAATATACCCATTCTCACAATCAATGGATGCATACATTTCCCTATCGGCTAGTCCACAAGGTATATGCTCGACTATCTCATATGTATCCATGACTTGAGCCCTCAATGGGCTCTCCAAAAGAGGTGGCTCATGATCCCCATTATGAAAACTATGTGTATAATCATAAATTTATGAGTCATACCTCTCTTCAAGCTCGTGAAAATCTAAATACTCATCGTGTTTGACCATCACAAGAAGCCCTCCCCTCAAATCATGATTACCACTAACATCCTCATGTGTTATGGCTACCATAGATGATTGAGTTTATGTTGTGGATGATGAAGAATGTGCTAAAATCAACTCCACACAAAGCTCATCAACCTGATTTTTTTATTCTTGAAGGGCCATTTGAGTTCTCTTCAAATAATCCTTGGTAACCTTCAACCCATGGGTAAGCTTATCAACTTCCTCTTCTTTCCCTTTCAGCGCATCAAAATTAATCTCATCAAGCATGAGAAGATGATCTCTATCTTAAAGTAGGTGTAGGTAATTAGATTTCATTACCACCAATGCTTCTTTGAGTGCCTAAAAATCTACAAAGGAAAGTTCTCCTTCAAAATTCTTATGTGTCCCTGGAGGCTCTTCCTTCCAACAACAATTTTCCATCAACTTATGAGTATCATCAAATTGTTTTATGGTTGCAATAATCATGTATTCACTTACCTTCAATTTCCCTACCAAATTATGGGAGTCATGGAAACTATCATATGCATACACATTTTTTTATTTGTATTCACAATCATGCTTCACAAAATCGACTTCCTCTTTATCATCCTCCAAGCATAACTATCGAGAAATTATATCAACATCCAAAGAAAATTTATCTAACACCAAATATGATTGGAAAAATTCATCATATGTGCTATCAACATGCCCATCATATGCACTGATGTTATCAACCTCATAGGATATCTCTAATGGTGTATTAAAGGTTGTTGTTTTTCCAACCTCATTTCACACATCCTCAACATGAATAGATGCATGCACTTCAAAGAAGTCATCCTGGGTTATGTCAAACTTCCATCATGAGGTGGCGCATTCACATCACCAACCACTTCATATTTGAAACCCTCTTCTTTCTTCCCAACTGACAAGTGATGATCTAGATTTAGGAGTGGAACGAACTGATTAAAAGATTGAATACAATAAACACGGAGATATGAAGAATAACACAAATATCCAGGGAACAATATATTCTATTGAATAATGAAATAGGCTGAAATTGTAAAACTGCAGAACTGAAAACACTTGCTCGAATGGTGGTAGTTATCTCTGAGAATAGATGTGGCTGCTACACGCATTCATTGAGCAGAATCGATTACAATGAGGCTCCAGAGGCCTTTTTGATATTACTCATGAATTCCAAAACCCTATACATCCAAAAACCTAACCCTGGAAGGTGAAACGCCAAAAGTCATGTGGGCCCCTATGGGTAAGTTGGTGTAAGTTGGTACCTCAACTTTCCAAGGTTGTAACTTGTGCATAGGACCTTCGTTTTAGGCGGGTGATAGCTCGTTGGAAAGGTATTTCGGAGAGCTACACATTCCACCATCAAAATTTGACTCTATCCATTGTTTGACTGTGGCGATCCAAAAAAACAGTGTTTAGGGCCCCAAAACGGCTCTAGAAGTACAACAAGATGTGTTGATATGAAAACATACAAAATAAGCCAGTTGGATTAGGTGAGAGACCACCAGTATCCACCTAGAGGATGTGTGGGGCTTCAGACAGCCCCAGAAGTGTAGAACCCACAATTACAAAGAAGTACAAAAGACATGTTGAACAAAAACAAACAAGAGGAGCCAGTTGGAATAGGTGGGTGGCCACCAATATCCACCTGGATCAATCCTCCTCCCTTAGGAAGCAATGGTCTCGATTGCATTGATTTCCCCCATCAGGTGAGGAAACTTTTGCTAGATTTGGCCCCAGGTGAGCCACTTGTCTTGGTGTAGGAGTTTCCCTGCCTTAATAACCCAATGAAGTTGGATCCTCTGTTGGTGAGTGCCCTTGATCTGTGTGTCCAGTATTTGATCAATGGATGTTTGTTCCATGCAGTCAGGATTGAGCTATGTTGGTTTCAGTTGTTCAGTGATCTCTGAGGTGTTTAATAATGGTGGAAAATATGGCCGAAGGAGGTCCACATTGAGCACTGGATGAAGGCCAAGGAAGGGTGGAGTGTTGAGCTCAAAAGAATTGCTACCCACATCCTTGGTGATAATGTAAGGCCCATAGCGAAGTGGGTGAAGCTTAGGATGGGGCCCCATGAGATGCTCCTTCTACAAATGTAACCAGACTTTGTCGCCAACCTGAAACAGGTGTGGTACCCTGTGTTGATCATGATGTTTCTTGTACTTAGCATTGGATTTATAAAAAATATCCTAGACCTATTGGTGGATGTGTTGAATCCACTCAATGAATCTGGTGGCTTTTTCGATCACAGACTGGTCATGGGAAGAGTCTATCTGTGCGATGGTGTTGCTTGTACTCAGCATTGGATTTATAAAAAATCTCCTGGACCTATTGGTGGATGTGTTCAATCCACTCAATGAATCTGGTGGCTTTTTCGATCACAGACTAATCATGGGAAGAGTCTATATGTGTGATGGCAAGAGGAAGTGCATCATCAATGGGTCCCAAGGGTTGGAATCTCAGACCCACATGAAATGGGCTATGGTCGGTGGAGCTATGGAGATCCCTGTTGTAACTGTGTTGAACATAAGGGAGACTATCGTCCCATGTACGTGGATGCTTAGAATTGTACATGTGCAGGATGTGCAAAATCATCCGATTGATGACCTATGTTTGGCCATTGGTTTGGGGGTGAAAAGCAGTGGATTTTGTGAGCTTGGTGTCCAACAGAGACCAGAGACTCGACCAAAATGTGTTGGGGAACTTGTTGTCTCGGTTGGAGATGATGGTCTATTGTATCCCAAAGTGGACCCACACTCGTTCGAAGAAGATCTTGGCAGTATCTGCTACTGTGATATTCTTCTTGTAGGCTGTGAGGATGGTCATCTTCGAAAACCGATCAATGACCACAAATTCACAGTCATTTCCTTTCTTGGTGGATGGCAAGCCAGACATGTAATCCATTGAGATGGATTCTCAAGTCTTCTCGGGAATAGGAAGAGGGGTGTATAAGCCTTGCTTCTTGATGGATGGCTTGGCAATGGCATAGGAAGTGCAAGATCTGATATATTGTTGACGCCATGTCGAAGTTTTGGCCAATAAAAATGTTTTTGAAGAACGACCACAGTTTTCTCCACGCCAAAATGTCCTGCCACCCAACTGTAGTGGGCTTCCCAGATCAACTTTGCACGCTCGCTTGTAGGAACACAGAGATGGCCCAGGTGGCATAAAATTTTGTCCTGAATTTGAAAATCGGTGATAGTTGTGCCTGTACCCAAGAGATGATAGGTGGTGGCGAAGTTCGGATCTTACTGATAAAGTTGGGGCCACTCAAATGCTTCATGTCCGCATGAATGGAGCACAGTGGTGAGTGCAGCCACAAGAGGCCGATTAAGGTAATCAACAACACGATTAGAGATACTTGTCTTATACTTGATGTTGAGATGGAACTGCTGCAGGATGAGTGAACATTCAATTTCATGTGTAAATGTTAAATCAAAATTGGGCACAGTTTGAAATGTTGGAGCAAAACTAGTCATGGTTTAAAGCCTTGCAAATTATGCATCATAGAGCTTTCTAAGCCTGAAAAAGAAGAAATAATCAGAATTTCAAATCAAAGCATGCAAATCTGTTATCATTTATGAAAGTTAAAGAGTACTACAAACTCTCTTGAAAATTAATTGTATTGTTATGTAGGATAATGTCTGCTTATGATGTTCTACTTTCGGTTTGTAGATTTGTATGAAATGGTACCATTTCCATCAATCGTGTATATTAACCAAGAGTTCTTGTAAGAACTCGAGAACTGTTGATTTTTCCACAAGCTTCTTTGTTGCTGGCATCAGTTTGTAAAAGACCGTATCAACGCTACTTTGTTCTTTTATATGGATCAAAAGATATATAACAACAGTTTAAGAAAATACATCCTTCAATGTTTATAAGCTATTTTGATAAGCTTATATATATAACACCTTTCTAAGTAATGTGTGGACATATATATAACACCCTTCTAAGCAATGTGTGGACATTTGAAAAACACCTTCCTGTGTGATACTCACGTTCTCTTGAAATTAATTCATTAAGGCTTTGACTTGATTTTATTTGTAGATAAGGCATGAGTTTTAATATTTTCTTAGTTTATAAGAAGTTAAATGTTTAAATTATTATTTAGTTTATATAAAAATATATTTATGATTTATAATATAAATATAATTGTAAGTTTATTGTGTATATTTTATTTGGGTTTATTTAAGTGGTAATATTTTTATGTTAAATAAAACATGTGTGGGGAAACAAGATATCATGGAAATGTAATGAAACTGCAGTTGTGGTAATATTTTCATGCTAAATAAGATATGTGTATGAGGAAACAAGATATTATGAAACTGTAATGAAATTGTAGTTGTGTCAAAGTAAAAAAATGTTAGAAATGTTAAGTACTTTGAAAATAAAATGTTTTGAAATTGTTTGAAACATAAAAGAAAAGAGACCTTTTAGACACTAATATATTATATTTGATATCAATTTCTTTAATCTGTGATTGGACAAGGGTCGTGTTATTATGCGTTGATCCTAAAAGGAGAGCGAAGGATGAAGAGGTGGGAGGAAAGGGTCTGATATTGGCATATTCATAGATCAATGAGAAGATTGGATCATGAAAAGTGAGGGAGGAGAGATACTCATTATCATTAAGCAATTTTTGTTATTCTTGATTTATGCCGATGATGTTGTACTATTGGAAAAGTACAAATAGAGTCTTCAAACACATCTTGATGACATTACTATGGAAAAAACAAAGGTAATGGTAATAAGTACTTGCTATATGGAATATAAACATGACATTTAACAGTGAAAATTTGGAGGTAGTTCATTATTTGATATTGATTGTAGTTATAATTGGAAAGTGTGAAGAAATAAGTAATAGGGGCATGAAGGGCCTCTACTCTGAATAAATGTAGAAAATTTTAGTGATGGAGTTGGAATTGAATTTGATTTTCACAAAGTTGGTTGTCGAAGATGAAAAAGTATTTCAAATGTCTCAGATTGCAAATCTCAGAAGGTATTTCTCATGTGAGACTTTTTTTTTGTAAAGATAAAGCTTCTCTAAATAAATGACTCCCTCATCTGAAGCAAGAATGGGGCCTTAGGGAATTTTCAGACAAGAACAAATTCTGTAATTGTTGCAAACCGCCCAGCTCTAGAGGAATGAATCCCTCAATCTTATTTATGTGTAACCTCAAATCTGTCAACTGCCTACATCTATGGAGCTATGAAGGGATGTTTTTTTTATTGTTTTTTTTTTTTTTTTTAAAGATATTTTCCTATCTGGGTCTTAATCCAGATCACATATAAATCTTTGCAAATGAAAATGGATTTGAATCTACATACAAAGGATATGAATCTATCTCTGTTCATAATTAATGACTATAATTCATGTCCAAGACTATTTAGAATTTACATGATGCTCAATGCCAACAACTAGACAATGAATTCGAATTCAAATAAAGTACAGAGAGTCATTGCAATGATACAAAGGAAGAGGGTATGCGTCTCATGAGTTGATTTTGGTGAAATGAAAACATTGAAATACTACTACAGTTTCCCAACTCCCATGGTATTTCCCCATTGAAATGATTATCCAACAGATCAATTTCGGTAAGACTGTTGTAGTTATCGAAAAGCTCTTTGGGTATGTGGCCTTCAAACATATTGTTGGTAAGGTAGAGAGGTATGCCAAACTCTATAACTTGCCCGAGTTTTCAGGAACTTCTCCATGCAGTTTATTGTGATAAAGATAAAGCTTTGCGAGGTGACAACATTTAGTTATAGAAGAGGGTATTGTTCCTGATAATTTATTTTCTACCAGCCATAAGCTTGAGAGAGTTGTGAGATTTTCAACGTTTGATGTAATTTCTCCAGTCAAGTTGTTTTGGTTAAGTAAATCTCCTCCAAGAGAAGAAACCCATTCACAAATGGAGGGGATGGTTTCCGTCAGGGACAAGTTAGAATAGAGCCACATTTCAAGTAAAATAAGAAGGAACAAGATAACTAATTTTATAATGAAATAAGATGTTGGACAATTCCTAAAATTGGGTGAGATGAAAGAATTTATCATCATTGTAATATTAAAAAGAAAGAGATAGAAGATGAAAACTCTTTTTTTTCTTTTTTCTTTCAAATATCTTCTTTCTACACATTAAATAATTTAATTTCAAAATATTTATAACGATTATTTTTTTATCATTTTTCATAAAATTAATTAATTTAAATGAAAAATAATTATTTTCATATTAATATTAGTGAATTATAAATTAACTAAATTAAGTTACAAAAAATTGAAATTATAAAATAATATATAAACGATTTGAAATACTTAATAATGTTTCTCATAATATATTTTAAATAATTATTTCATGATATATTTTAATATTGGTATATCACATGCAAAGAAGTTCTATTATGATGTATTTTTAATAAGTTATATTATGATGTATTTTTTTAGTATTAAACTTTTGAAAAATATATCATTTTTATTTTTTTTAATTATTAAAAATAAAAAATACAATAAGATTAAAAAATAAATAATACAATGAGATTTGTATAATATAAAAGAATTCAAACTCATTACATAGAGGAGATAAACATTGTTATAACATAGAAAACATAAATATGATTACTTTGGCATGGACTTTAATTAATAGGTTGTTTTAATTAATAGGTTGTTTTCTTCATGTGATTTGCTATGTGATATATTTTTTCTTTGTGTTGTTGTAATAAGAACTATTATGGTTGTAATTGATCCATAATCAAAATTGGTTAAGTAAAGCATGTAGGATGTGATATATTCTTTTTTTGTCTTGGTGTAATAAGAATTATTAATTGATCCATAATCGAAACTAGGTAAGTAAGTATCAAAACCAGGTAAGTAAGTGAATCATGTAATATTTATGATATTCAACGGGAATGGATCGCAGATTTAGGATATTCAACATATATGGAGTATTTTTTTTCAATGAACAGTTTAGACAAATGATGCAGGTGTGCTAATCAAGTGATTGATTATGATTCCAAGTCACTTTTTTATTTGTTTCTTATTCTCTAACGGTGCAATGAATTTGATTAATTTCAGTAGCTTCTTGAAGTACCTTTTAAGGTATGATGATGCATAAACAATTTTCTCTCTTACTTTCAGGGGATCCTTCTTTACAAGTCAATTTTGGTTATAGCATTTTGGGTTCTAGGTTTACTGTTAAAGATTGAAATTCATTTGCCTTGTCAGAGTCTACTTGCTTTACAACTATGCATAAGTGGTTCCTATTATTTTATTTTTTTAACCAACGGAGCTCAAGGCTCAAGCGTAACTCCATGTTAAGTATGCACCCATGTTCTCACCAGTCTGTCTAGACTCAACACCAAACCCTTTCGAAGTTTTAATCATCACAGACTATTTGCTTGTTATTTTTCTCATATGGCACTCATGGTTTTTGAAGTTCTAATCGTCGAAGGTTATGTACTTGTTTTTTTTCTCATATGACACTCTCGGTAACCCAAGACACTCTCCAAATCACCCTTCTCAATAGGATACAATAAAGTCACTTGAAATAGGGTTGCGGAGTAAATGGTAAAATCCCATTAATATGATTTTGCTTGCCCTGAAACTTTGTTACCAGAAATAGTATATCTTGGGTTCTTCTTTCTTTGATAAATGATCATTAACTAAAATGGGATAGAAGTGTCATTTCTTGAGCATTTTTCATGATGATATCTGAAAAACATTAGCCACAATTAAATAAAAATGAAAAACAAAAGAAAACAAAAAAGAACACTTAAACATTTCTATGTGAATGTAATTTGATTTGTAACTTGAGAAATTACATTTTGTGGATTACTTTTGAGTTTTAAATGGTTTTGGCTTAACTAAACTATCTATTATATGCATAATATGCATATTGTGAGGGGGGTGGACCGTTTCTTATCGTGAAACTCACAGGCCCCCATATCTTGTTCCATTGCCATTTCATGTTTTTCATTTATGGTGACATAGAACATAGACATGAAGAGAGGGAAGGTCCTATTGTATAAGCATCGTCCCCTAATTTTGTGACTGTGGAAATGCTAAATCCATATTATGGTTTATTTCCTTAAGAAGTATACAAAAATGAAAGCACAATGCATGGATCGATTTGCACAAATGTGTAGATATCAAATTTGTGGGTGTAGGTGTTGGGTAAATAGGACTTGTTGTGTGTTGTATTTTGGATTTTTGAATTATGCATGGATCGATTTACACATATGTGTAGATATCAAATTTTTGGGTGTAGGTGTTGGGTAAATAGAACCCATTGTGTGTTGTATTTCGTATTTTGAGTTAACATCCTTCAAGGGTATTCTAGGGTAAACATTTACACAAAGTGATTTTCATAGATTGCAAAACAATGCCTAAATTACCCTACAAGTAGTCACAAACTACAAGAAAAGAGTTGTTAGATATCAATATGTCATCTACCCTTTCACCTCCCTTAGATAGTGGGGTATTAATTCAGTCAAAATCTCTTTTGAATAATCTATAGAACATCACTCCCAAGCTCAACAATGACGTTGATTAAGGTTGGTTGTCATTGATGACAACCCTTGAAGAAAGACCCGTAGCACAAAGGTTTGGGTAATGGACCCAATAGTTTTTTATGTAAATATGACTCATTATTGTTTTTTCATGGTTTATAAGAAGTAAATATGTATGAAATCCAAAGTGGTCCCATTATGGTGAAAGCCCTCACGGGAAGACGCTTTGTGGAGTAAGAGAACCCATGCTTAATTGTGGAATAATGAGATGAAGGAAAGTGAATTTGTCAGGGAAAATATCCTAGATGGATAGTTCTTGTCATTTAATTTCCGGTGGTATGTGGAACGTCACATAATTCCTCATGATTAGAGAGTTATGGCCATGAGAAGTTGGACACCCCAGGTTTGGGTAATGGACCCAAGTTTGTTTGATGGGTAACGGTATGAGTTATGATATATTTTCAGATAATACTATCCTATATGGATAGTACATGTCATGCCATTTCTGTTGGTATGTAGAACGTCACATAACTCCTCACGGTTTGAGAGTTATGGCCTTACGAAGTTGGAGGACCCTCATATGTCATCTAGAAGCCCCAAAAGGTCAAAGTAATCTAAGAGATTTTAAAAGGTAAATAATAAAGTGAAGTGATGAGTGTATTATAATTCAAAGTGAATACAAAATAAATTATTTCAATAATAATTTTAATGGATAAATTAGAAGTGGACCCAACCCTAAAATAAGGAAAGTGGGGC
>SNQJ01S0046946.1:86559-114926 GCA_010110895.2 Picea sitchensis | reverse complement strand
TATAACAAATCACTTCTTAACTCAAACAATGCCTTCAACAACCATTCAATTGCTCAAAAGACAAAACGTTGCTGCATCATTGATATAATAGCAAGGAGTGACGTCAGCATTCAGGGTTAGTAGGGTTATGTAGAGCTAGGGTTAGTGCAGTTAGGGTTTCAATTCAAAGGGATTAAAAGTGTTTAGATCAAGTTCTACTTCAACATTTGAGGTCTTAGATCAGTTCCTTTAGGGTTAAATGGAGTCAATAATGAAGGACGCAGGAGTTGAAGGAGGACGGATGAGGACTGGAGGGAAGAGCTCTGAAATGCTGTTATGGCAGGGCCTCAGAGACAAAACCCTAGGGGAGAGAGGCTCACTCTGGTGTTGCTATGGAAACGCCTCGTGCTCTCTACTCCTTCCTTAGATGGAAAAATAGGCTAGCATGAAATATAAAGTCAATACAGGAGAGTTAAATGAGGGAGAGTGTTGCTACAGCAAGGCTCTATCATCAAACCCTAGAAGAAAATGGCCCTAAGTGTAGATAACCTAGGCCTGGGACGTCTCCTCCTTCTTGAGCTTTGGAAAGTATGGCTAGCATATGAATAGGTAAAAAATGAGTGTAGCTAAGGCAAGGCTCAATCCTCTTCAGCATGAAAGAGTAGAATGTTTCTATGTCAAGGCTCTATCTCACTTCAACAAACAAAATGGCTAGAAATCTTGACAGGGACATGAGACAAGGACCAATTATGTGAGCTTGTCACCTAGGGTTTATGCAGCAAATTTATAATAATAAATGCAATTAATAACAATACAACCATTCAATTAAGATTTTTTGTAGAATTTCACTTACATTTCACCAAGAAACATCATAGCAAACCCTATTTGTAACACCTTCCATCAAGAGAAATGTCAAAAAATGCCAACAGAATCTTCCTTCAACAAGTGCGCCTCACCAAATCAGCCAAAACCCTAAAGTAAGGCGCAAATTTCATACCTCACCAAGTGGTGAGTGAAATATTATGATAAAATGAGAGTCAAAACCCTCAATATATAGTGTATCAATGACCTAATTTTACTTTTTAGGTCATAAAAAGGTCGACAAGGCCATAATACCAAAATAATATTGTTTTTACATTAAATTGTCAAATTGAAACCCTGATTTAGCAGAAAAGAGAGTAAAATCCCCTTCAAGGGAGGCGCTAGCCCTTTCTAGGGCAAATGAGACATCCAAGAGCAAAACATTAGCCCCCCAGGGGCTTCTCCAACATGCCACATGTGCCATTGCTGCCCAGTCTGCCTCCAAAAGAGCCAATGAAGCTAGATGACGTCATGGTGAATATGGGGACATCCTAATCCTTCCAAGGCTATCGTTCCACTGAAAAGGGGTCATTCCCCCTAGGTATAGTCTTGTCGGAGTGTCTATGGTGGAACATTCTCTTCCTCTCAGGTGAAACACCCTTGATCAAGATATGTCCCATCTCTGCCCCCTGATGGGGTCTCAGCATCCATCTGGTGGGCTCTTCAGCCCCATGGAGGTCTGAATTGGTCATCTCCCCATGTGTACTGGTCCAAATAGTACATGTCCGTCGGGCATGGTCCTGCACATCAAAAGTTATGCCCTCCATGGGCTCATCAGTCACAAGGATCATAGCAATGTCAATCACATCTCATCATCAATATTATTAAAAATATGCATAAAACCCCTAATACATCAGTCAATAGCTCAAAGACATTACAAAAACCTGCAATACAAGATTGGAGAAAAGGACACGGCGTCCTATTGGGCTAGTATCCACAAGAAAAGGAAAGTTTCCATAAAGATCTCATCCAAGCCATGTAAGGGAGGTGATGTGGTTAGGGGATGTCTAAACATGTGGGTGTAGTGAGGGCCAAGGATGCATAAGTATTACCTGTGGTTTCCTTTGTAAAAGGCAAGTTGTACATGTCATGGATGCATTTTTTCCAAGCCCATTCTTTCCTTTATTCTTTTCATTGTTGTTTTATTCTTTTATTTGATTTTTTTGTTCAAGAACTAAACAGGGGACACTGCCTTGGCATGGTGACTAGAGCTGACAGTGTTACCCACAAGTACTTTCATAGAGATGAGAAGGTTGGCTCATGATGAGACCCCCTTTCCCTTCACCATGCAACCAAATGTCACTGCCCTAGCGTGATAACCATATGGTGGCAATGTCATACTGTTAGGTACCCATGGACCTAATAGGCTAGCTCATGATGAGACCCCCTATCCTCTGATTGGGTCTTGTTTTGTTGTTTTCCGGGTCCCTCTTGTTTCTTTCTAAGAGGCATTTTACTTCCTTCTCGGGGATCCCTGAGCAAAGCATCTCAAGGTTTTATTTCTAGGATTTTGTCTTTTACCAGCTGCTTTTACCTTCTGGGCCTTTATCCCCTTCTTCCCACGAGATAAGGTGCAATCCTACAAATAGGTCAACCCAATGCCCAGACAAGGGGAATGGGATAAATGAGCGGGAGATAAGATGAAACAATGGTGCTATGATGGGAGCGGACAATGGATTTTCAGAAATTCCCCTAGTGGCAAACCAATACCTATGGGCACAGGCTTGCTAGGGCACCCTATCAATTTCCCCAAGCATGGTCAAGTGGGCTAATGTAAGATCCAAGAAGTTTTTAGAGATAAAAGGAATCAAATACATATATTCAAAGGTTTCAATGATCAAAAGTCACACATACCATGATACCTAGACCGCTTACCTCATGGAGCAAGAACCTCTTTTGATACAGGATCAAGCCGATGGTGATGGATGATGATGTTGCTGACAAGACAAAAGATGATGAATGAAGAAAAGTCAGGCCCTCTAGGGCCATGCTTAGGTCAATCTAGCTCTCGGTACTCCATGTCTAAGACCTGTGGGCCTCGAGACATGATCTCCTAGTTATCCCTAAAAAGTGGGGATAACAATCCCTAGAACCAATAACTCGTAAGGAAATTGATTTGTTAAAAAAATTAGTGGATCTATTATTCCTTATGATTTCTAAGCCTCCTAAATAATTATGATTTTTTTTTATATGAGCCTTAGGTTAGTAATAAATTCAACTTTAATTGCAAATTAAATCTCTTGTTATGAACTAATAATTAAGCTACAACTCTTAAAATAAAAAAATGATAGAGTTAATATGAATTAATAAAGAAAATAATTGAAGAAATAAAGTGAAATGTGGATGTACCATATAAATAAAAATGATTTAAGACAAACTTTATAAAAAATAAAAAAGTAGAAAGCATGAAATAAAACAATTTTTTTTAAAGAAAAAACATGAAAACTTGGTGGTAAAATACACAAAGAAGTATCATATATGCCTAAAATTTATACAAAATAAAAAAAGTAGAAAGCATGAAATAAAACAATTTTTTTAAAGAAAAAACATGAAAACTTGGTGGTAAAATACACAAAGAAGTATCATATATGTCCAAAATGATAATCCTTAACCAAATGATAATAACCAATTAAAAAATATGATATTTGGCTTGGCTTCCAACAAGTGGGATGTTTATGAAGGAATATGTCACTTTTAATAATAAATAAAGAAAATGGGTGAAGCCTTAGATGATGAAGAATCTTCATGGAATCAACACCTAGATTGTCTTACATAGATGATTGTGTTAGTCTATAAAGTATGGACATAAATGTATAACCATGTACACAAATATACCTTCTAAAGAAAGCACACTTGCTTTCACCTTTTAAATGCTTGACTTTTGTTGTAATCCATCCGGTCATCATAAGTGTTTATTAGGTTAATTTAGAAACTAAAAATGATGGATTGGAATTCCATGTGAAGAACTCAAGCATACATGCTCTTTTCTCCTTATTTATACAAGGCTCTATATTTTTTATTCATGGTTTCATCTCTTTCTTATATATAAGGTAAAATATTAATTGAAAGGACATAACTACATCTTAAATTTATATTAATAAATACATTTTAATATAATAATATGAACTTTAGATGGTTGATAGTTACAAGGATTCTAAGGTTAAATGTTAGTTTGGGTGTTATGTGTCTCAAATATGAATATAAAATCTCATACAATACATCCAAGAATAAGATAAGAATGATCCATACTTTATTAATAATCAAATCCTTGAAGTAGGGAAACACCTTACAATTTATCCTTTTATGAAAGGAATCCACTCCTATTTGGTTTCTTCTTCGAGGGGGAAACCTCTTAATTATCCAAGCTCCAACTATAATAATATCCACCGTGCTTCATTACATTTCTTATACTTCTTTATATAATATTATTCACCTCCTAAGAACATTCTAGAGAAGGAACCTTCTAATAAGCCTTCTTACAATAGTTGTGTTCACACTACTACATAGGTCTTATTTACTAGTGATGGCCTTTATTACATAGCAATGCATAACCATCTATGCATTTTTATTCCCCTTGGGTATCTCCCTAGGTACCTTGTATTGCCCACTAGGTACATTATTTTCCATCCACCTTAGAAAAGTGTTGTCCTCGCTGATTTTTGTGAGGAAGTACAACCATATACCAACTATTGGTGTGATTTTGCAGCAAGGGTGAGCAAATTAGAAAAAATTGTGGTTATAACAAAGATACATGAAAATGGGGTTAGAAAACTAAAAACCCTAGTTTCATATGAAACAAGTCTACTTTAAGACATCTTCTATTTAGTAATAATAAAATACATTCACAATAAAATAGATATGAACAACAATAGATGCAAAGAATAAATGAAATCCCATACCCAATGAACATGACATATATGAATACACATGTGGATATTGCTCTTGAATACTTGGATCCTTTGGGGGCCTCTCCTTAGGAGGGTCCTTTTCTTCCCAAAGTGTATGGTTGTGGTTGCTTCTCCTTTCCTCCTTTGGATGTAGATGATTACAATAGTGATGGCACAGGAAAATGCTACAATGAGGAAAAAAGAGAGAAACATGAGAGAGAGGGTGCAAATGGATGGATGATAACTAGTGTAAGGTGTACTCTCAATGTGTCTAACCATGAAAATGGATAAAACCTCTTGAATTTATAAGAAAAATAGTGTTTATATTTAATTGGGTCAAAACAATAAAATCATTTTATTTGGCCAAATCAAATTTAACCATTACTTGATTATTTTTCCTTTTTTTGGATAAGTTCAACGGGAAAAATTCATAAAAGTATTTTATAACTTTTATTAAATGAAAATGACTTTAGGAAAAGTGGTTTCCTAATTTATTTTAGTGGAAATGATGGAAAATTGGGTGTAAACATGGGATAACCGTACTATACATGGTGTATTTTGGTAAGCCTAGTAGTTTGGTATATGTGAGCAACTTCTGGGTGACATCATATGCCCCCTAATGTATGAGGTTAGGAACAAATTGTACGATTTAAATACAATATAGTTATGTTTTACCAATGGATGAGAGTATTGAGGATGAAGAGCTATGCCATGGAAACCTGAACCAACCTTAGGGGATGCCAATAAATATCACTTGTCAACAAGAGGGTAAAAAGGTGTGAAAGTGCATGATATCAATAAGGAATAGGTAGTCATAACCATACTCGTCAAGACAACTCATGATATAAATAGTAATAATGTGCCCAACATGAAAGGGATGAAATGTTGAGACAACGTGAGGTCTCAAGTGCAATATAATAACATAATCAATTGCATATACAAATGTCATTGAACTAGCTACATAAGAACTGATTTCCCCCATGCCATGTGAGGGGGATGGAATAAACTTGAGAAGTCATGCTAAAAAAGAATGGGGCTCCAAAGACTTGACATGAGCTAACTAGACAGAATATCAAACTGAGGTCTCTAAGAACGATAGAACCAAGCCAATCAAATCTGAGGAACTACATATGAGGCAAGATCATGGATGTATGTATGCATATCAAAAATGCAATGATGAGTTGGAGTCAAGCACATGATATATTACCAAGTCTGAGAGTAATGATGACTCTCTCAACATGGTCCAAGGTAACCCATCTAGAAGGTGGGAAGGTACCAGTGTACATAGGACTAAGCCCTAAAATGAAGTTGTTGATATCGATAGGGGGAAGTCCACCAATAACTAAGAATAAAAGTGTGTCTTTATGTCTAGTATCCAAGGTACAATAAGAGGAGTAATATCTTTGGAAGGAACTGCTGATATCGGAACATGCCAGGGGTTACCTGAAGGGAAAACCCCTCTTGAGGTTTGCTTCATCTCACACATTTTTGGGAAATTGGTACAATCAACTAGATCACTGATAGAGACTGAAACCAACTATGGATGGGAAGGAAATGAGAGGTGGACTCAATACTTTCCTTTTTTAAAGCATAAATGCAGGGAAGACATGGTAGCGACTGAAAATATTCCATGGGAAACAATTGATTATTAGGCACAAGTATTTTCAAGGACATATCAGTGGGACCATGAGGACAACTAAAGGTAAAAGTTGGGAAACATGTGATGGGTATGACTCACAAAGGTGCCGACAATATGCAATAGGAAACAATGTGGAATTGAACAGACTCCATGGGACACAAAGGTGACTCACCTCAGATGCTATGAACAAGGAAAAAAACATGGATGTTTCCAAAGAATGAACCAAGTATAGGAGAAGTATAAGGCCCTCTTAATAATGCCAAAGGGGTTGGTAGGTGGTGAAGGTAATATTTGTAATATCCAAATAGAGCATAGAAGAAATCAAACTGGTGTGTGGAGAGATTGATTCAGATTATGGATCTAGATTATGTTGAGAACGGAATGAGAAAAAATTGAAAATATAACATAGAACATAGAAATACATTGAAACCAAACTTCTATTAATGAATAAAATAATATTGTAGAACAAAAAATGACTAGAATGGTGGTAGCTTATCTCTAAACTGAAAGAAATGTCAACTACACTCATTTATAATAAGCCTTACATCACACTTCATTTGCCTCCTTAAATGACCCCCTTCACCTTTATTATATATGATAGAGTGAGAGGAGAATAATTTCCATGATGCATGTGAGATAAATTGGTCTAAGTTTACAAAATGCCATAGGCATGTAAAACATTAGGACTTCTCGAGCAATCACCCATTCTACTACTACTCTACTCCAAGCATGCTTAACTATGGAGTTCTAATGGGATATGATGCATTAACATTATAGGCATATACATAATACCATTAGGAAATCATTACATGATGATTGTAATTAACAAATGTAGATGGCATTATATTACATTCCTCATCAAAAGGGCGAATATCATGGTTTACCAAAACCATAGGCTCAAAAATGTTGATTCAATGGAAAAGGTTGATGGCCATTGAGATCCACTAGCATCAATCCTCCCCCCTTAGTAATAAATGGTCCCCATTGCATCAAGTTCCATCAAGAGATGGGGAAACTTTTGTTGAATCTGAACCTTGGTGAGTTTCTTTCCTTGTTGAAGGAGTTTTCTTGTTTTAATTGCCATTAGCCTATTGAAGGATGTCGTGAACTTATTGTTGGAGGTGTTGGATCTATTCAACAAATATAGTTGCATGATCTGCCTTAGTATGAGTGTGGGAGGACTCTATCAGTAAAGATGAAACACGAAGATCTATATTAATGGGGGCTAATAGTTGGAACCCCAAGCACACCTAAAAAGGGTCATGGCCAATATATCTATAAAGGGATCTATTATATGTATGCTAAACATATCGAAGACTCTCATTCTCTGGAAGGGAGTGTCTATATATTGGCCCATTTGGTAAGGGATAACCAAGCACCAAGTTAGTGCAATGATTGACTTGGTAGTGCGAGGAACCCTATGGGTGAAAATATATCTTTGTGCTCCTATAAAATCTTGTCAACCTGCTTCTATTTTATAGAAAGGTCTTGGTACGAGGTTGTGGTGGTCGTAGTGACCTTCTATTCACCTTATGACCAGATCATGAAGAGGGAAAACATTATGGTCTAAGATATTACTTTGCGGTACTATTTTGTCAAGATTAATTAAATGGAAGTATGCCTAACCTCCTCTCGTATCTTATAGAGCTAACCCCCCAGAGTAACAATGAAACTATGAGGACAAGACTCATAAATAGTGTGATGTTTCCACATATATGGTTGTCCTAAAATAACATCATAGGCTTCAAGTGGAGAAACATCACACAATAACTCATCTTTGAAGGGCTTGATGTCATAGGGTAGGCGACATTGTTGGCTAACACAGATGTCTCGTCCCCTTCTCAACTATCCAATGGTGTACGGTTGTGGGTGTGGCATTATAAACAAATTCATTTGTTTGATGACCTCGGCTAAGATCAGGTTCTTATGACTCCCACTGTCAACAATGAAATGTAGTGGGATACCCTTCACCCACATCTGTGAATTAAATACGAGCTTCCCCTCCTGAGGCTCATCTAGTTCTTCTAGTTGGATTGTTTTGGCCGTGATGATAGCAATGGGTTATGCATCGATGATCATTTTTTCTTTATTGTGCTCTGAATTAGAGTCCAAGTTAGGTTCTGATTCATTTTCTTTGAGCTCGACCACTAATTATTGTTTTGAGCAACATTCATCGATGTTGTTCCAATGTATTTTGTGAAACTCACACAACTTTTCGGTGTCCTTATTACACTTCCCATCACCCTTCTTAGCCAATGATTTGGAATTATTTTCTTGATATTGTATCTCCTTTGTTTTTCCTTAATTTTAGTTTCCTTTGCTATGATTCTATTGTGGTGTATCTGCAAACTCGAACTCCTTCTTGAATTTCTACATGATTTTGATTACATATGGATAAGAAACTCCCAGTGAGGATATTTCCAAGAAATCCATCTATGTTTGGATGTACCTATGTAGGGAACTACGGTACTTCAAAACCCGGTGCCACTCTTATTCTATGATACCCAAATTTGAGCATAAATTATGGAAGATGTTAGTGTACTTTGACACTAGCTCGTCTCTTTCCTAACGCAGAAAAAAACATATCATACATTGTTATGATAACTTCCAATAGGGTAGAACTCCTCCCTGAGAGCATCCACAAAGGCTTCACAGGTGGGTTCTCTCCCAAATGGAATAGATTCATCCATGATGTACCTCTCCCAATAACCTTATCACCAGGCTTTGACATGGGGAAGGGATTTAAGGAACGCGAAGGTGATCTTTTCATCGTCAGAAAAAATTGTAACAGAGTAATAACCTTCTAGCAAATTCAACCATTTTTCTAGAGCATTTGCAACTATCTCTCTTTCAAATAAGGGGATATAAAAGTTGACTTGTACCTTGAAGGGTGTCGTACCTCTGAAATGGTTTCTTGTCGAGTATGCCTCGACTTCCATTAGTAGTCATTGTAGGATATAAGAAAATTTGTCCATCATCTCGTTCCTCTGTCGCATGAGGGATTTTTCGAGAAACATTTTAAAGGATATCATGCTTTGTCATATTTTTTTTCTTCCACCATGGGAGGTCACTTGGGTTGGCAATATTGGTCATCCCCAAGCGAAACTAGCTCAAGACCCAACTCTCTATACCCTAACCTTGTCAGGGACATGCAACGATAAATAACAAGGAGCATATTACTCTGATACCATTGATCTAGATTATGCATCCAGATTATGTTGACAATGAAATTATATAGAAATGAAAATATAACCTAGAACACAAAAATACAGTGAAACCCAACTTCTATTAATGAATAAAAAAATATTATAGAACACAAAATTTCTAGAATGGTGGTAGCTTATATTTGAAGAGAAAGCGATGCTAGTTACGCTTATTCGTAATAAGCATGGCATCACACTCCATTTTCCTCTGTAAAGGACCTCCTTCACCTTTATTATATATGAGAGAGTGAGAGGAGAATAATTACCATGATGCACGTGGGATAAATTGGTCTAAGTTTACAAAATTCCATAGGCATGTAAAACACTAGGACTTCTCGGTCGGTCACCCATCTCAACACTACTCTAGCACAAGTGTTCTTAACTGCATATTTCTAATGGGATACGATGCATTAATGATATATACATGTACATAAGACCATTAGAAAAATATTTTATGATGATTGTAATTAAAAAATGGAGATTTAATTACATTACATTCTTTTCAAAAGGGTGAATATCATGGTTTATCAAAACTACAAGCTCGGAAATGTTGATACAGTAGAAAAGGTGGATGGCCACCAAGATCCTCTTGGATTAGATACATAGTATCTGATTGGTATCCATATGTGGGAGGCCAACCGGAAAGTGAAGAAATTCTTCTGATAAAGAATATGGGATCGATCATGAGGTAAAGGCAATATTTATAATATCCTAATGGAGGGTAGAACAAATCAAACCAATATGTTGAGAGATACAATATCCAATTGGAATACCTATGGGGGGAGACCAACTAGAAAATGAAGAACATGTCCTGATAATTCCAATGGCGATGATTAGGAGGAGAATCTAAGAAACCCTCATGAGACAACCAATGGGGTTGGTTAGGAGGAAAAGGTAATATTTGTAATATCCTAGTGTAGGGTAGAACAAATCAAGTCAATGTACTAAGAGAAAAACAATACTTAATTGGAAGCCTTGTTGATGTAGGATGGAAACGACCACCACCTCGTCGCGCTCCTGCTCACAAGATCGTTCTCATTCATTCATGAGCCGAATTATCTCTTTCGATTCCTTGCTAGAATCCTTGTTAACTACCCGATCCATAGGTCCTTTCTCCACCTGCATGGCCTTCTGCGCATGACCGTGTCCTTTCCCCACAGACAAAGATCTAATATCAGGTTTTGGGGTCTCAGACTCCCTGCTGTCGAGAATTCTTTCCCTTTCGAACTCCCAAAACCTGATTCTCCAATGCGACCCCTTTACGCGCTAGCCCTCCTGGCTAGACTCCTGGTTCATACGACCACTATCCACAAGACCGCACCCTTGTCTCCTTGTCGGGACTTCGGACTTTCTTATGCCGAAACGCATATGTCCTCTAGACTCGCGACCCTCCGAATTCCAATACGCTTTATATTTAGCTAGCCCTCCGAGCTAGACTCTCCCCCCACGTGACCGCTATCCCCATGACCGCTATCCCCATGACCGCAGTCCTATCTCAAATAGGGGTTACGGTCCTTCTTATACCGAAATGTACATGTCTTCAGGACTCGTGATCCTCCGAGCCCCGATGCGTTTAGGCCTTAGCCCTTCCTGGTTATGCCCTAGTCCACGCGACCTATCCTCATATGACTACAGTCATATATCTCCTATCGAGGTTTCAGACTTCGCCGTTCCAAAATGCTTGTGTGCTTCATCCACGGGATCCCCGATATCTCGATTCGCGATTACCCGATGGATGGCCTTTCTCTATCATGATATCAACAACTTGCATCCCCGACTCCTGATGCCCGATATGCTGAAACTCTGACGCATATACGGGTTGCCCATTCAACGGTCCTCCACTCCATCGGCATTTTGGACTTCGCGATACCGAAATGCTCAAACTCATTGATCTCGGGATCCACGATATCCCGATTCCAGATTAGCCGATGAACGACCTCCTTTTGGGATTTCTCTCTGATGGCACCCGATTGCTGCCATGCGTCCTTTACAAGATGGACGGTCCAGATCCCCTCGCATTTTCGAGACTTTTGATGTCCTGACTCTCATGACTTCGAGAACTCCGATTTCCCAAGCGCCGATATCCTGATGGGTCAGTCCTCCTTTCGGGATTTCTCTGCTGTCACGGAGATTTAACTCCCATGAAACTTCTTTAGATCCGACGGCTGTCAGCTATCTACCCAAGATCTGACAGCTCAGATCACTCCTCCTACGCGCTTCTCCTGTTGTTCCCTGGACACGAAAATCAACGGTCCAGATCTCTTTGCCCTATCCGACGGCTGCTATGCTCTCTCCTGAGCTCCCTGCACACTTTCTTCCCGCACTTAGAAGAATTCAGATTTCCCGAAGTCCTTGACCTTTACCTCGTTTCTCCCCTGCAATCTCTTCAACTCTGGGCTTCACCGTGCGTATAAAAACGTTGTTTCTCCTGATTTTTTCCTCCTTCCGAATCCTTAAAGGATTCTTCGGCTTCTGCACTGCTTGCAGAGTCTTCTTATGCACACGCTGGTGCTATCTCTTCTGAGCTTTACCAAACACTCAGACCCCTATAGGATTTTGTTCTTCTTCCTTCTCCCATAGATGGAGAATGTAATTCCCTCCTAGCTATCTTCTGCCTCAAGCAACCTCTTGTTGAGTCTGCAGGGTGTTCAGCAACCCTGTGAAGGTCCCTCAATGGACTCTTTCTCAACTTACAGAACTCAAAGAGTTCTCCTCTCCTATGCTTGTCTGCACAATACCTCAATGCCCACCTGGCAGAGTTTCCCTTTTCACAGAATGTTCAGCAGTTATGTCTTCCTTCTGTGCACCTATGCACTTGCTCAATGCCCACTTGGAAGAGCTTTCAGAACCCCCAATGATTCTGTTTTTCTTTAAACTCTTAGTAGAGTTCTTCCTCAACGCACCCTGTGCCTACGATCAATGCCCACTTGGCAGAGCTTTTACAGAATCCTCAGTGATTCTATCTGCAACTGTGTCTCAGCTACACATCCTTGCCTCCTGAGGTGTTTAGCAACCTCATAGGTCTTCTTCCTCTGAGTTGTTGATTCCAACCCCTGTGCCACAACACGTCTTTTCCTGACTCCGCATAGTTTAGAAGTGCATCCTTTGTGCACGGCTCTTAGAACCCGCAATGTTCTGTCACACCCTCCTAGTGTGAAGCCTCAAAGACCTTCACTTGAAATCAAACAAACCCTACAAATGCACAACTACAACATACATTCACAATATATGAAGAACACTCACAGACATCCACATAACACAGAATTTATGCAGGAAAAACTGCGTCTGATTGTATTAAAAATGGAAAATGCCTGAAATTTACAAAGTATTCCTGAGCTCTCTCTCTGGCTCTCTCAACTTCAACTCATCTAGCCCAACTTACCAAATGAGATCTAAAAATATCTTTTACCTGAGGGGGCTCTTTGGGCTCTTCCCTCCAGAACTCACCTACCCTATTCAATTACAATAAATGGTTGTCTAGTCCATCATCTAGAACTAGATCTCAACCTTACAAATATTTAAAGGCCGATATTATCTACAGCCTGCACAAAGGCATGACTTCCCAGCTCAACAGCTTAAAACATTAAATTTACATTCAATTTCAAATTTAAAATGAGGTTGCGCCTCTCTTCAGCTTTGAATGGATGCGCGCTGACGTGGCAGGCTGGCTGGTTGGCTGATGTGGAGAGATGCTCCTGCATCATACTCCTCAGCTGCAAAATTCATGAGCTCCTGCTCTTGAGCTTCCCCTATAAGCTGTGGGAATCCTCCTGGATCCCAAATAAATCTCTGGAGCAGCTCACCTGCTCCATTCTGCTGTTGTTGCTTCTGCTTTTGCATTGTTGTTGCTGCTTCCTTCCTTCTGCCTAGCTTCTCCTTGTTGGCAGTTCCTACTGACCCTAACATCAACTCCATGATCTCTTTAATCACGTCATCCATCTACTCCCATGGTTGTTTATGCTCATGCAGTATCCTCAGCTGCAAAAATTTTCTGCACATGAGCAGATCATCATGATCTCCCATGCCTCCATCATTATCCGTTTCCAACTTCACCTGTTGGATGTGCATGATCTCCACTTTCACCCTCTCTTCCAGGGCTTCAATATGTTCATACAGATCAGCCAAACAAATGTTGTCTACCTCTTCTTCCTCTGCTACAAACTCCCATGTTGCAGTCTCTTCAGCTTCCTGGCTGAAAAATATTGAGCCATTCCTCAGAATGCTCATCATCCTCTTCTTCTTCTTCTACTGTTAGCTTCAATGCTGCAGCTATTTCAGCTTCCTGGCTGAAAGTAGTGAGCCATTCCTCAGAATGCTCATTCTCTTTTCTTTCTTGGGTAGCTCCCAAAGTCTACTCCAATTTCCCTTTCCTGTCAGTCACAACTGACTGTTCCTCTGTTGTTGCTGCTTCATTTGCAACACAGACTTCTACCTCCTCTTGGGCAAATGGTAGGAATATCTGAATTCCCCCGACCATCATACGGATTCTCAAATCTTCCTCCTCTTCTGTCAACTGCACCTGCTGATCCATTTTCGAGCTCTCCTGCTCTGTCAGCTCCTCTGACTGATTCTGACTCACTTCTGAGTTCATCTGTTCATCCCTGCCCAACTGCAAATATGGGATATCTCTGCTGCCCTCCTGGAAGTCCATGGAATCAACTAATTCCATCTTTGTTCCCTCGCCCACCTAGAAATTTGGAAACCTTCCGCTTCCCTCCTGGCAGTCTATGAGATCTCGCAACGATCTTGATCTGTTTCCCTCCTAGCAATTTGAAATTCCTCGACTGTCCTCATGATAGTCTGTGAGATCCCACAATGATCTTAGCTTGTTGCCCTCCTAGCAATATGGAATTTCTTCTCTGCCCTCCTGGCAGTGCTTGAGATCTTCAGACAATCTCATTTCATTCTCTTCACCGAGAACTTCCCCAATCTTTGGTTCGCATACCTGAACCATTTCTTCCTCTGGTATGTTGAGGTTTTCAGCATGCCTCAACTCCCTTCTCAACAGCCTCTGTTGTCTTCTAGCCATCAGCTCCCTGACTGGCCAATTTGCCTTCGGCTTCTTCATGGGCCATCCACACATCCATCTCGACCTCTTATCCTACCAGATCTCAATTGTGATTTCATCCAGTCTCACATTCATCTCAGTGAATTATTCATCCCATTCGACGTCACTCATTAGTTTGAGGTCCTTTCTTCCAGCAAATCTATGGCCTTCAGTAGCCATGTTGTTGTCTCTGTCTGCTTTCCTAGCAAACCTGTTGCTGTCACTCTGCACTAAGAGTGTTACCAGCTTCATCCTCCAGTCCTCCTGACTGCTTATGGACTGTTGCCTACCTGCAAATAATCCTTACAGAGTCTCTAGAGCTCTGTCTTCTTTATCTTCTCTCTCTGCTTGAAATATACAAACAAAGTCTCGCTCTGATACCACTTGACGCAGGACGGACACGACCACCACCTCGTCACGCTCCTGCTCACAGGATCATTCTCATTCATTCATGAGCTGAATTAGCTCTTCTGATTCCCTGCTGGATTCCCTGTTAACAACTCGATCCACAGATCCTTTCTCCACCTGCACAGCCTTCTGCACATGACCATGTCCTTTCCTCACAGGAAAAGATGTAATATCGGGTTTCGGGATTTAAGACTCCCTGCTGTCGAGAATTCCTGCCCTTTCGAACTCCCGATCCCCGATTGTCCAATGTGCCCCCTTTACACGTTAGCCCTCCTGGCTAGACTCCTGGTCCATACGACCACTATCCACAAGACCGCAGACTTGTCTCCTTGTCGAGATTTTGAACTTTCTTATGCCGAAATGCATATGTCCTCTAGACTCGCGATCCTCCAAATCCCGATATGCTTTATATTCAGCTAGCCCTCCGGGCTAGACTCTCGCCCCACGTGACTGCTATCCCCATGACTGTAGTCCTATCTCAAATCGGGGTTTCGGTCCTTCTTATACTGAAATGTACATGTCTTCAGGACTCACGATCCTCTGAGCCCTGATGCGTTTAGGCCTTAGCCCCTCCTGGCTATGCCCTGGTCCACGCGACCTATCCTCATATGACTACAGTCATATATCTCCTATCGGGGTTTCGGACTTCGCGGTTTCGAAATGCTTGTGCGCTTCGTCCACAGGATCCCCGATATCCCGATTCATGATTCCCCGATGGATGTCCTTTCTCTATCACGATATCAACAACTTGCATCCCCGACTCTCGATGCCCGATATGCCAAAACTCTGACGCATATACGGGTTGACCATTCAATGGTCCTCCAGTCCATCAGCATTTCGGACTTCGCGATAACGAAATGCTCGAACTCTTTGATCTTGGGATCCCTGATATCCCGATTCCCAATTAACCGATGAACGACCTCCTTTCACGATTTCTCTCTGATGGTGCTCGATTGCTGCCACGCGTCCTTTACAAGATGGATGGTCCAGATCCCCTCGCGTTTTCGAGACTTTTGATGTCCCCGCTCTCACGACTTCAAGAACTCCAATTTCCCGAGCGTCGATATCCCAATGGGTCAGTCCTCCTTTCAGGATTTCTCTACTGTCACGGAGATTTAACTCCCATGCAACTTCTATAGATCCAATGGCTGTGGGGTATCTACCCAAGATCTGATGGCTCAGAACGCTCCTACTGCGTGCTTCTCCTGTTGTTCCCTGGACACAAAAATCAATGTTCCAGATGTCTTCGCCCTATCCGACGGCTGCTATGCTCTCTCCTGAGCTCCTTGCACACTTTCTTCCCGCACTTAGAAGAATTCAGATTTCCCGAAGGCCTCGACCTTTACCTCGTTTGTCCCCTGCGAGCTCTTCAACTCTGGGCTTCACCATGTGTATAAAAATGTTGTTTCTCCTGAGTTTTTCCTCCTTCTGAATCCTTAAATGATTCTTTGGCTTCTGCAGTCCTTCCAGAGTCTTCTTATGCACACGCTAGTGCTATCTCTTCTGAGCTTTGGCCAACACTCAGACCCCTAAGGGTTTTTGTTCTTCTTCCTTCTCCCACAGATCGAGAATGTAATGCCCTCTTGGCTATCTTCTTCCTCAAGCAACCTCTTGCTGAGTCTACAGGGTGTTCAACAACCCTGTGAAGGTCCCTCAGTAGACTCTTCCTCAACTTACAGAACTCAAAGAGTTCTCCTCTCCTGTGCCTGTCTGCACAATACCTCAATGCCCACCTGGCAGAGTTTCCCTTTTCACAGAACGTTCAACATTTCTGTCTTCCTTCTGTGCACCTATGCACCTTCTCAATGCCCACTTAGCAGAGCTTTCAGAACCCTTAATGATTTTGTTTTTCTTTAAACTCTCAGCAGAGTTCTTCCTCAACGCAACATGTGCCTACGCTCAATGCCCACTTGGCAGAGCTTTTACAGAATCCTCAGTGATTCTGTCTACAACTGTGTCGCAGCTACACATCCTTGCCTCCTGAGGTGTTCAACAACCTCATAGGTCTTCTTCCTCTGATTTGTTGATTCCATCTCTTGTTCCGTAGCACGTCTTTGCCTGACTCCGTAGAGTTTAGAAGTGCATCCTGTGTGCACAGCTCTCAGAACCCACAGCGTTCTATCACACCCTCCTGGTGTGAAGCCTCAAAGACCTTCACCTAAAATCAAACAAACCCTGCAAATTCACAACTACAACATACATTCACAATATATGAAGAACACTCACAAACATCCACATAACACAGAATTTATGTAGGAAAAATTGTTTCTGATTGTATTAAAAATGGCAAATGCCTGAAATTTACAAAGTGTTCCCGAGCTCTCTCTCTGGCTCTCTCAACTTCAACTCATCTAACCCAACTTACCAAATGAGATCTAAAAATCTCTTTTACCTGAGGGGGCTCTTTGAGCGCTTCCCTCCAGAACTCACCTACCCTATTCAATTACAATAAATGGTTGTCTAGTCCAGCATCTGGAACTAGATCTCAGCCTTACAAATATTTAAAGGCCGATCTTATCTACAGCCTGCACAAAGGCATGACTTCCCAGCTCAACAACTTAAAACATTAAATTTACATTCAATTTCAAATTTAAAATGAGGTTGCGCCTCTCTTCAGCTTTGAATGCATGCGCGCTGACATGGCTGGCTGGCTGGTTGGATGATGTGGAGAGATTCTCTTGCATCATACTCCTCAGCTACAAAATTCATGAGCTCCTGCTCATGAGCTTCCCCTCTAAGCTGTGGGAATCCTCTTGGATCCTAAATAAATCTCTGGAGCTGCTCACCTGCTCCATTCTGCTGCTGGTTCTGCTGGTTCTGCATTGTTGCTGCTGCTTCTTTCCTTCTACCTAGATTCTCCTTCCTGGCAGTTGCTGTTGACCCTAACATCAGCTCCATGATCTCTTCGATCACCTCGTCCAACTGCTCCCATGGTTGGTTCTTCTCATGCAGTCTGCTCAGCTGCAAAAATTTTCTGCACATGAGAAGATCATCATGATCTCCCATGCCTCCATCATTATCCGTTTCCAACTTCACCTGCTAGATGTGCACACTCTCCACTTTCACCCTCTCTTCCAGGGCTTCAATCTGTTCATACATATCAGCCAAACAAATGTTGTCTGCCTCTTCTTCCTCTGCTGGAAACTCCCATGTTGCAGTCTCTTCAGCTTCCTGGCTGAAAATATTGAGCCATTCCTCAGAATGCTCATCATCCTCTTCTTCTTCTTCTACTGTTAGCTTCAATGCTACAGCTATTTCATCTTCCTGGCTGAAAGTAGTGAGCCATTCCTAAAAACTCTCATTCTCTTTTCTTTCTTGGGCAGCTCCCAAAGTCTGCTCCAATTTCTCTTTCCTGTCAGTCACAGCTGACTGTTCCTCTGCTATTGCTGCTTCATTTGCAACACAGACTTTTGCCTCCTCCTGGGAAAATGGTAGGAATATCTGAATTCCCCCAATCATCATACGGCTTCTCAAATGTTCCTCCTCTTCTGTTAGCTGCACTCGCTGATCCATTTTCGAGCTCTCCTGCTCTGTTAGCTCCTCTGGCTGAATCTGACTAAATTCTGAGTTCATCTGCTCATCCCTGCCCACCTGGAAATATGCGATGTCTCTGTTGCCTTCCTGGCAGTCCATCGAATCAACTAATTCCATCTTTGTTCCCTCGCCCACCTGGCAATTTGGAAACCTTCCACTTCCCTCTTGGAAGTCTATGAGATCTCGCAACGATCTCGATCTGTTGCCCTCCTGGCAATTTCAAATTTTTCGATTGTCCTCATGAAAGTCTGTGAGATCCCGCAGCGATCTCAGCTTGTTTCCCTCCTAGCAATCTGGAATTTCTTCTCTGCCCTCCTGGTAGTGCTTGAGATCTCCAGACAATCTCATTTCATTCTCTTCACCGAGAACTTCTCCAATCTCTAGTTCGCATACCTGAACCATTTCTTCCTCTGGTATGTTGAGGTTTTCAGCATGCCTCAACTCCCTTCTCAACAGCCTCTGTTGTCTTCTAGCCATCAGCTCCCTGACTGGCCAATTTGCCTTCGGCTTCTTCATGGGCCATCCACACATCCATCTCGACCTCTTATCCCGCCAGATCTCAATTGTGATTTCATCCAGTCTCATGTTCATCTCAGTGAGTTCTTCATCCCATTCGACGTCACTCATCAGTTTGAGGTCCTTTCTTCCAGCAAATCTATGGCCTTCAGTAGCCATGTTGTTGTCTCTGTTTGCTTTCCTAGCAAACCTGCTGCTGTCACTCTGCACTAAGAGTGTTACCAACTTCATCCTCCAGTCCTCCTGACTGCTTATGGACTGATGCCTACCTGCGAACAATCCTTACAGAGTCTTTAGAGCTCTGTCTTCCTTATCTTCTCTCTCTACTTGAAATATACAAACAGAGTCTCTCTCTGATACCACTTGACGTAGGACGGACACGACCACCACCTCGTCACGCTCCTGCTCATAGGATCATTCTCATTCATTCATGAGCCGAATTAGCTCTTCCGATTCCCTACTGGAATCCCTGTTAACAACCCGATCCATAGGTCCTTTCTCCACCTGCATGGCCTTCTGCGCATGACCGTGTCCTTTCCCCACAGGAAAATATGTAATATCGGGTTTTGTGGTTTCAGACTCCCTGCTGTCGAGAATTCCTACCCTTTCGAACTCCTGATCCCCAATTCTCTTATGCACCCCCTTTACGCGCTATCCCTCCTGGCTAGACTCCTGGTCCATACGACCACTATCCACAAGACCGCAACCTTGTCTCCTTGTCAGGACTTTGGACTTTCTTATGCTGAAACGCATATGTCCTCTAGAATCGCGATCCTCCGAATCCCGATACACTTTATATTCAGCTAGCCCTCCGAGCTAGACTCTTGCCCCTCGTGACCACTATCCCCATGACCACAGTCCTATCTCAAATTGGTGTTTTGGTCCTTCTTATACCGAAATGTACATGTCTTCAAGACTCGCGATCCTCCGAGCCCCGATGCATTTAGGCCTTAGCCCCTCCTGGCTATGCCCTGGTCCACGCGACTTGTCCTCATATGACCGCAGTCATATATCTCCTATTAGGGTTTCAAACTTCGCAGTTACGAAATGCTTGTGCACTTCGTCCACGGGATCCCCGATATCCTGATTCGCGATTCCCCGATGGATAGCCTTTCTCTATCACGATATCAACAACTTGCATCCCCGACTCCCGATGCCTGATACGCTGAAACTTTGACGCATATACGGGTTGACCATTCAACGGTCCTCCACTCCATTGGCATTTCAGACTTCGCGATACCGAAATGCTCGAACTCTTTGATCTAAGGATCCCCGATATCCTGATTCCTGATTAGCCGATGAACGACCTCCTTTCGGGATTTCTCTTTGATGGTGCCCGATTGCTACCACGCGTCCTTTATAAGATGGATGGTCCAGATCCCCTTGTGTTTTATAGGCTTTTGATGTCCCAGCTCTCACAACTTCGAGAACTCCGATTTCCCAAGTGCCGATATCCCAATGGGTCAGTCCTCCTTTCGAGATTTCTCTGCTGTCACGGAGATTGAACTCCTGTGCAACTTCTGTAGATCTGACGGCTATCAGGTATCTACCCAAGATCTGATGGCTCAGATCGCTCCTCCTACGTGCTTCTCTTGTTGTTCCCTGGACATGAAAATCAATGGTCCAGATCTCTTCTCCCTATCCGACGACTGCTATGCTCTCTCCTGAGCTGCCTGCACACTTTCTTCTTGCACTTAGAAGAATTCGGATTTCCCGAAGGTCTCGACCTTTACCTTGTTTCTCCCCTGCGAGCTCTTCAACTTTGGGCTTCGTCGTGCATACAAAAACGTTGTTTCTCCTGAGTTTTTCCTCCTTCCAAATCCTTAAAGGATTCTTCAGCTTCTGCACTCCTTGCAGAGTCTTCTTATGCACACGCTGGTGCTATCTCTTCTGATCTTTCGCCAACACTCAGACCCCTAAGGGTTTTTGTTCTTCTTCCTTCTCCCACAGATCGAGAATGTAATGCCCTCCTGGCTATCTTCTGCCTCAAGCAACCTATTGTTGAGTCTGCAGGGTGTTTAGCAACCCTATGAAGGTCCCTCAGTTGACTCTTCCTCAACTTACAGAACTCAAAGAGTTCTCCTCTCTTGTGCCTATCTGCACAATACCTCAATGCCCACCTGGCAGAGTTTCCCTTTTCACATAACGTTCAGTAGTTTTGTCTTCCTTCTGTGCACCTGGCAGAGCTTTCAGAACCCTCAATGATTCTATTTTTCTTTAAACTCTCAGCAGAGTTCTTCCTCAACGCACCCTGTGCCTACGCTCAATGCCCACTTGGCAGAGCTTTTATAGAATCCTCAGTGATTCTGTCTACAACTGTGTCTCAGCTACACAACCTTGCCTCCTGGGGTGTTCAGCAACCTCATAGGTCTTCTTCCTCTGAGTTGTTGATTCCAACTCCTATGCCGCAGCACGTCTTTGCCTGACTCCGCAGAGTTCAGAAGTGCCTCCTCTGTGCATGGCTCTCAGAACCCGCACCGTTCTGTCACACCCTCCTGGTGTGAAGCCTCAAAGACCTTCACCTGAAATCAAACAAATCCTCACAGACATCCACATAACATAGAATTTATGCAGGAAAAATTGCTTCTGATTGTATTAAAAATGGCAAATGCATGAAATTTACAAAGTGTTCCCGAGATCTCTCTCTGGCTCTCTCAACTTCAACTCATCTAACCCAACTTACCAAATGAGGTCTAAAAATGTCTTTTACCTGAGGGGGCTCTTTGAGCGCTTCCCTCCAGAACTCACCTACCCTATTCAATTACAATAAATGGTTGTCTAGTACAACATCTGGAACTAGATCTCAGCCTTACAAATATTTAAAGCCCAATCTTATCTACAACCTGCACAAAGGCACGACTTCCCATCTCAACAGCTTAAAACATTCAATTTACATTCAATTTCAAATTTAAAATGAGGCTACGCCTCTCTTCAGCTTTGAATGCATGTGTGCTGATGTGGCTGGCTGGCTGGTTGGATGACATGGAGAGATGCTCCTGCATCATACTTCTCAGCTGCAAAATTCATGAGCTCCTGCTCATGAGCTTCCCCTCTAAGCTGTGGGAATCCTCCTGGATCCCAAATAAATCTCTAGAGCTACTCACCTGCTCCATTCTGCTACTGTTGTTGCTGCTTCTACGCTGCTGCTGCTGCTTCCTTCCTTCTGCCTAGCTTCTCCTTGTTGGCAGTTCCTATTGAGCCTAACATCAGCTCCATGATCTCTTCGATCACCTCGTCCAACTGCTCCCATGGCTGGTTCTGCTCATGTAGTCTCCTCAGCTGCAAAAATTTTCTGCACATGAGCAGATCATCATGATCTTCCATGCCTCCATCATTATCTGTTTCCAACTTCACCTGTTGGATGTACACGCTCTGCACTTTCACCCTCTCTTCTAGGGCTTCAATCTGTTCATACAGATCAGCCAAACAAATGATGTCTGCATCTTCTTCCTCTGCTGCAAACTCCCATGTTGTAGTCTCTTCAGCTTCCTGGCTGAAAATATTGAGCCATTCCTCATAATGTTCATCATCCTCTTCTACTTCTTATGTTGTTAGCTTCAATGCTACAACTATTTTATCTTTCTGGCTGAAAGTAGTGAGCCATTCCTCAGAATGCTCATTCTCTTTTATTTCTTGGGCAGCTCCCAAAGTATGCTCCAATTTCTCTTTCCTGCCAGTCATAGATGATTGTTCCTTTGTTGTTGCTGCTTCATTTGCAACACAGACTTATGCCTCCTCCTGGGAAAATGGTAGGAATATCTGAATTCCCCCAATCATCATACAGCTTCTCAAATCTTCCTCCTCTTCTGTCAGCTGCACCCACTGATCCATTTTCGAGCTCTCTTGCTCTGTCAGCTCCTATGGCTGATTCTGACTCACTTCTGAATTCATATGCTCATCCCTGCCCACCTGACAATATGGGATGTCTCTGCTGCCCTCTTGGCAGTCCATGGAATCAACTAATTCCATCTTTGTTCCCTCGCCCACCTAGCAATTTGGAAACATTTTGCTGCCCTCCTAGCAGTCTATGAGATCCCGCAGCGATCTCGATCTATTGCCCTCCTGGCAATTTCAAATTCCTCAACTATCCTCATGACAGTCTGTGAGATCCCGTAGCGATCTCAGCTTGTTGCCCTCCTGGAAATCTATAATTTCTTTTCTGTCGTCCTGGCAATGCTTGAGATTTTCAGACAATCTCATTTCATTCTCTTCACCGAGAACTTCCCCAATCTCTGGTTCGCATACCTGAACCATTTCTTCCTCTGGTATGTTGAGGTTTTTAGCATGCCTCAACTCCCTTCTCAACAGCCTCTGCTATCTTCTAGCCATCAGCTACCTCATTGGCCAATTTGCCTTCGGCTTCTTCATGGTCCATCCATGCATCCATCTCGACCTCTTATCCCACCGCATCTCAATTGCGATTTCATCCAGTCTCACGTTCATCTCAGCGAGTTCTTCATCCCATTTGGCGTCACTCATCAGTTCGATGTCCTTTCTTCCAGCAAATCTATGGCCTTCAGTAGCCATGTTGCTGTCTCTGTATGCTTTCCTAGAAAACCTGTTGTTGTCACTCTGCACTAAGAGTGTTACCAGCTTCATCCTCCAGTCCTCCTGACTCCTTATGGATTGTTTCCTACCTGCGAACAATCCTTACAGAGTCTCTAGTGCTCTGTCTTCTTTATCTTCTCTCTCTGCTGGAAATATACAAACAAGGTCCTGCTCTGATACCACTTGACGCAGGACGGACACGACCACCACCTCGTCGCGCTCCTCCTCACAGGATCATTCTCATTCATTCATGAGCTGAATTAGCTCTTCTGATTCCCTGCTGGAATCCCTGTTAACAACCCGATCCACAGGTCCTTTCTCCACCTGCACGACCTTCTGCACATGACCATGTCCTTTCCCCACAGGAAAAGATGTAATATTGGGTTTCGGGGTTTCAGAATCCCTGCTGTCGAGAATTCCTGCCCTTTCGAACTCCCGATCCCTGATTCTCCGATGCGCCCCCTTTATGCTCTAGCCCTCCTGGCTAGACTCCTGGTCCATACGACCACTATCCACAAGACCACAGCCTTGTCTCCTTGTCGGGACTTCGGACTTTCTTATGCCGAAACGCATATGTCCTCTAGATTCGCGATCCTCTGAATCTCGATATGCTTTATATTCAGCTAGCGCTCTAGGCTAGACTCTCGCCCCACGTGACCTCTATCCCCATGACCGCAGTCCTATCTCAAATCGGGGTTTCGGTCCTTCTTATACCGAAATGTACATGTCTTCAGGACTCGCGATCCTCCGAGCCCTGATGCGTATAGGCCTTAGCCCCTCCTGGCTATGCCCTAGTCCACGCGACCTGTCCTCATATGATCACAGTCATATATCTCCTATTGGGGTTCCAGACTTCGCGGTTTCGAAATGCTTGTGCGCTTCATCCACGGGATCCCCGATATCCCAATTCGTGATTCCCCGATGGATGGCCTTTCTCTATCACGATATCAACAACTTGCATCCCTGACTCCCGATGTACGATACGCCGAAACTCTTATGCATATACAGGTTGACCATTCAACGGTCCTCCACTCCATCGGTATTTCAGACTTCGCGATACCGAAATGCTCGAACTCTTTGATCTCGAGATCCCCGATATCTCGATTCCCGATTAGCTGATGAACGACCTACTTTCAGGATTTCTCTCTGATGGCGCCCAATTGCTGCCACGCGTCCTTTACAAGATGGACGGTCCAGATCCTCTCGCGTTTTTGAGACTTTTGATGTCTCGGCTCTCACGAATTTGAGAACTTCGTTTTCCCGAGCGCCGATATCCCGATGGGTCAGTCCTCCTTTCGGGATTTCTCTACTATCACGGAGATTTAACTCCTGTGCAACTTCTGTAGATCCGACGGCTATCTGGTATCTACCCAAGATCTGACGACTCAGATCGCTCCTCCTGCGCGCTTCTCTTGCTGTTCCCTGGACATGAAAATCAACAGTCCATATCTCTTCGCCCTATCCAACGGCTGCTATGCTCTCTCCTGAGCTCCCTGCACACTTTCTTCCCACACTTAGAAGAATTCAGATTTCCCAAAGGCCCCGACCTTTACCTTGTTTCTCCCCTGCGAGCTCTTCAACTCTCGGTTTCGTCGTGCATATAAAAATGTTGTTTCTCCTAAGTTTTTCCTCCTTCCAAATCCTTAAAAGACTCTTCGGCTTCTGCACTCCTTGCAGAGTCTTCTTATGCACACATTGGTGCTATCTCTTCTGAGCTTTAGCCAACACTCAGACCCCTAAGGGATTTTGTTCTTCTTCCTTCTCCCACAGATGGAGAATGTAATGCCCTCCTGGCTTTCTTCTGCCTCAAGCAACATCTTGCTGAGTCTGCAGGGTGTTTAGCAACCCTGTGAAGGTCCCTCAGTGGACTCTTCCTCAATTTACAAAACTCAAAGAGTTCTCCTCTCCTGTGCCTGTCTACATAATACCTCAATGCCCACCTGGCAGAGTTTCCCTTTTCACAGAACGTTCAGCAGTTCTGTCTTCCTTCTGTGCACCTATGCACCTGCTCAATGCCCACTTGGCAGAGCTTTCAGAACCCTCAATGATTTTGTTTTTCTATAAACTCTCAGCAGAGTTCTTCCTCAATGCACCCTGTGCCTACGCTCAATGCCCACTTGGCAGAGCTTTTACAGAATCCTCAGTGATTCTGTCTACAACTGTGTCTCAGCTACACAGCCTTGCCTCCTAAGGTGTTCAACAACCTCATAGGTATTCTTCCTCTGAGTTGTTGATTCCAACTCTTGTGTTGCAGCACGTCTTTGCTTGACTCCACAGAGTTCAGAAGTGCATCCTCTGTGCATGGCTCTCAGAACCCGCAACGTTCTATCACACCCTCCTGGTGTGAAGCCTCAAAGACCTTCACCTGAAATCAAACAAACCCTGCAAATGCACAACTACACCATACATTCACAATATATGAAGAACACTCACAGACATCCACATAACATAGAATTTATGCAGGAAAAACTGCTTCTGATTGTATTAAAAATGGCAAATGCCTGAAATTTACAAAGTGTTCCCAAGCTCTCTCTTTGGCTCTCTCAACTTCAACTCATCTAACCCAACTTATCAAATGAGATCTAAAAATCTCTTTTACCTGAGGGGGCTCTTTGAGCGCTTCCCTCCAGAACTCACCTACCCTATTCAATTACAATAAATGGCTTTCTAGTCCAGCATCTGGAACTAGATCTTAGCCTTATAAATATTTAAAGGCCGATCTTATCTACAGCCTGCACAAAGACACGACTTCCCAGCTCAACAGCTTAAAACATTAAATTTAGATTCAATTTCAAATTTAAAATGAGTCTGCGCCTCTCTTCAGCTTTGAATGCATGCGCGCTGATGTGGCTGGCTGGATGGTTGGCTGATGTGGAGAGATGCTCCTGCATCACTTGTCGATGAGACCAACTGGAAAATGCAGAAACTCGCTTGATAATGGCAAACAGGATAGTCAGGAGGATAAGTTAATATTTCTAATATCCTAATGGAGGATAGAACAAGCAAGACCAGTGTGTCTAAATATAAAAAATCCAATTGGAATCCATGTGGGGAGACCAACTGGGAATGTGGGGGAGTAACGAGGAGATAAAAGTTCTAGAAAACAACCAGGTAAAGATAATGAAAAAGTGAAAACTACAAATGGAGGTAATCAGTGGTAGGGACATTAATAACAATATTCTCGGGGGTGGGTGAATAGAGGCATAAAAATGAAGGATTGTCACTATATGGATGAAGTGGAGGGATTATGATAAGTGAAAATCCAATAAATGCCAACCATAAATGGGGGATTCTTGAGGGTGTAGTTGTCAACATGATGAGAATAATTACATGTGGCTCAACTCTAAGATGGAGACTAACTAGACTCCCAATCTCCAGGGGGATACAAAACACGGGCACCAAAATGCAATAGGGGTCACTGTGTTAGGGTTCCCATGCAAGGAAGGATTTGTTACCGAGTGGATGACAAATGCATAAAATGGAGGTGTTGGTCCATCTACCCAAGTGAGGGGGTCCTATGGGAATGACAGGAAAATGCAACGAGCACAATTCAAAAGTAGGGTACAATGGGTACTTATAGAAGGGAGAAGAACCTTAATGCTTGAAGGTGTTTGAAGCACTAGTGGATGATAACAATGAAAAATATGTTTGGTCATTTTAAATTTGTTTAACCATATTGCAATGCAATGCATCCTTGTGGTTATAGGTTTTGTGCACACCATAGATATATATTTTTTTAAATAACTCCTTTTACAAAATTCAAACATGTTTTGGTAATTTTAAAATTAAACATACAATGTTATGCCACCTATGTTCACACATTAGAGCATGTGTATATAAACACACTAGGATGGTTTTAGGTTTAATGCACACAATGAATCAACATTTTTAAAAATAGATTGTTCTAGGAAATTTGAGAATAATTTGGTAAAGAAATAAATTTAACCCTGGTGTATCTTGTATCCCAATGTATATATACATATAAAACATGTTTTACATAATTTAATAAAGCTTTTATTTAATCCTATCATAGTGCACCTTGGATCTAGTCAGAACGATGTGTTTATAGGCTTATAGTGCACTGCATCCATGTTTTAAAAAAAAACTGTTATGTTTTACAAAATTTGAATATGGGTGTTAGAAAACATTGCAAATTACCATGTTTTGGAAACAGTATATATATATATATATATATATATATATATATTTTAGAAAAAACTAAATTAACTGTTTTTGAAGTGTTTTATTTTATATATATATACTTTTCCAAACAGTCTTGAAACAGCGGAATAAAAGCTGTATACTTTCCAACACTGACGAAGGAAAGTAAGATGTCGTGAGATGACTAAAGCTTGAATTATGCCTTCTTGCGTAATCTTATGAGCTGTATGTGTCTACGTATTGCGTTTAAAAAATGAAGTGATTTGTTCAAAAAGACACCGGTTTGCTGCCCAAACAAGCAAGGCATCCAACGTACTCACTGGCTGTAATCGCCACTTTGTGAACAATGGAATAAACTCGCTTCCAATTTATCTAAGCCCTCAAGAAATCCCATGTGATGACGAATAACATGTGTACAAAGCTTAGAATAACATCCTTTTCCACTGCTATATATATTTCTCATCTGTAACATCGCTCTCCATTGAAAGTTATATCTCTTGTCATATTTGTCTGGGTGCTCAACAAATTAATACCATGGCACCCGAACTTGTGTCAAAGGTGGTCTCTTACTGCACATTTTCCTT
>SNQJ01S0046946.1:49761-82288 GCA_010110895.2 Picea sitchensis | reverse complement strand
CAACCCTTAACATGGTTGGATTTTTTGTCCCCGCAGGTTTCGAACCGGTGACTTTAACATCATAGAGTGGCTTAACAACACACTCCGTCACCGACTGTCCTACACCTCGGGGACCTATATTATTTTTATAATTAATCCATACATAATATTATTATTTTTATTTATACATAATATTATTATTTTTATTTGTTATAAATATTATAAATTTGTTTTTATATATAAAATAAAAATATATTTAATAACCAAACTTATTACTTTAAATTATTAGATATTATCTATTATAACATTTACTACCCATCTAATCAATGGATGGATACAATTACAACTATTATAAAATTACATTAATTCAATTAATAAAAAAAAAATATTATAATACTTTATATATAAAATTACATTAATTCTACTAATAAAAAACAAAAAATATTATAATATTGTATTTAATTATAAATTAATTAAATTTATATACATATGATTAATAGTTTGTGGAAATATTGTGTAAGAAGTTTTTAGTGGATACTTCACTCGTCATCAAGTATACCTGATTAAAAAATAATATACATTTATATCATGTACAATTAAATGGATAAAAATATATTGTGGTGATAATAATGAAATATTTTGAATGAAATAAGGTTAAATTAATATTATAGATATGAGTGTTTTGTTTTTTTATCATTTTTATTTAAGTTTTTTTTTTTTAAATTTTATTTAAATTTTTTTTTTTTTTTTCACACAGAAACAATTTTACTATTATTTTATTAAGAATTAAGTGAACCTTTCAAATACATATGAATCAAAAGTTTAATGATCTCATCATAGTTCAAAAAGACTATACCCAGTTCTATTCATATTCATTATCTTCATAGTGTGAAATGCATAATATCTTGATTTTGTCTTTCCAGGAATTTAGATATAGCAAGTTCAAATTCGATTTGGCATTAATCCATTCAATGGCCACCTTTGAGTGTCTAGCTACCATTATCTTGTTAATGGATAATTTAGAAGAAAAAAGTAATAGACCCCATAAACCCAATAATTTTGCTTTCATATTGTTTCCTTTACCGCCAACAAAATGAACTCTGAAAAAGTGGATTGAAGTGATTTTGAGGAAAATACCAATGCCACAGAGATCATCAATAGTTGCGCCATCAAAGAACTCAATTGGAGTATCATCAAAGAAATATGGATTGAGAATATATTTGAATTTGTCATTTTCAGAAATACCAGTGTGTTCTTTGATTGAGAGGAGGATTTTAGTGACTATCCTGGACTCATGTCTATGCCAATTCTCAAATAAAATTTTATTTCTTTATTTCCAGATGCCCCAAATCACCCAAAATGGAATATGTCACATCTTTGGGTATTGAATGAACCATAGCACCAAATTTTCTTCTAAAGAGGAACAACTCCAAGATTTCGGTATCTTTAGATAATTTAGAACATCTTTCCAAATGGTTTGTGTAGTTTCACAATGCACAAAGAGATGTGTGGTCGTCTCTTCATCTCTGAGACAAAGACTGCAAACTGATGGTCCAATACCTCCCCTTTTCCTAAAATTTACACTAGTAAGAATACAATCTTTCAAACACAGCCACATAAAACAAATAATTTTACCTCGGATGTTTACTTTCCAAATAACCTTATACCACCATCTATTTTCATCCAAGAGATTTAAGAATGTAATGGATTGATACACTAAATTTGCAGTTACAACACCCATAGCTCTGCTCCAAGACCATACTTCTCTGTAACATTATAAGATAGTCGTTCCAATATGTCATCAGCTCGCCTGTCAAGCCAAGTTGATTGGCCTCGAACCAACTTTGATTAGTTCCAATAACATTTGGGAAAGTCTCCTGTGCTAAGGAGAAAATATTTAAATTGTTTAGATGCTAGATTAAAGGACCTGGGAGTTTATAAGTAGAAATACTCTCGATGAAGGGATCCAACCCAAGTATAACACATTTACCACATCCAATCAACGAAGCCAACCACCTTTTAATGATGGAAAAATAATTCATGAAATTATTCCAAATGATTGAGGCTATTGGGTACTGCTCCTCTTTGCGCAGCCAAAAAGTTATATCTATACCTTTAAAATATTTCTTGTTTAGTACCAAATTCCATGAACCTTTTCCAAATAGACCTCTCTAACTAGACTTGAAAGCTAAAGATTGAGCAAACCAAAATAGATTTATAATTCCCCATCCACCCATTAATTTTGGCCTATCAATAGTTTGCCATATTGTCAAGTGAAAACCAATACGTTTTTTTGCTCATCTCCAAATGAAATTAGAAATGAGTTGTTGGATCCTCTGAAAAATGGATGAAGGAATCTTAACAAGACTAAGCCAGTATTGAATAATGATTAAATTTACAATAAAAAAATATTAATTAAAATAATATTTAATTTATAATAAAAAATATAACATATTAAAAAATATTTATCATTAAAAACTATTATATTGATCCTAAAATTTATATCAAAATTATGTATAATATTTAGACTTTATAAGGCAAGTTTTTTCGTTTTGACGTTGTACAGTTTTACCTTAAAAACATCCAACAGAGATGATAAAAGAATATTTAATAAGTAAAAGGAAAATGAAAGAAAAGAATTTAAAATAGCATTTAAATAAATAATAAAAGGGGACAACATATCTAATATTTAGGCTCGTAATTTTGGTGGAGTTACATTAGTAAAAAAACATGTTTTACTTTATTGTGACAAATGTGTTGAGTGGAGACACAATATCCAAAAGTGTTCATTTATATAACTTTTTATGTGATTGTGATATTGCGTTAAATGGATAAGCATTGAAAGAATATTGTGGATCTTCTTTCATGCACTTGTTAAAAAAAAATCATTTTAATGTTAATGGTAAACATTGGGGGTAAAATGGTATATAATAAAGTTATTTATTTATTTAAATAATGAAATATAATTTAAGTTTTAAAAATATTAATTACAACAAATTAGTGTTAAATTTTATATTTAAAAATTATTTATATCACTTACATTTATGTTATGTTTTGTATTTTTATATAGATAAAATTACATAGTTTTAATTGTATTAATCATAATAAGGATAAAATATATAAAATCCACATCATTATTGGTTTGCCACCTGGGAAACTCGACCAAGAATAGTGGTATAAGCCATCTATTCATATAGTTTGAGAGAGATTATAAACTAAGACAAAACTAGTGATGACATTTAACCAGTTCAGATACCTAATTGTCTTTATATAGTCAAGATAATGCCCCCTATAGAATAGATCTAAGATAAACAAAAGTATAAACATACTAGAATTTACTCTGGAGAACCCCCACTTGTCCCCTGAGGTGGCTAAAGAATTTGAGGTTGGGGGTTGTCGGGTAGCTGAAAAGCAACTTGTGGGCCTTGTGCAAGAGCCTAAATCTAATTTCCTTGAGTTGCAGTTGTACATGGTCCATTTGTAGGAGGATTTCCTCACACACCTCATCCCTTTCATGCAGAATTTTGCATACAAAAATTTTGATGTGCAAATATAAGTCTATAGTCTTCCAATATTTGGTGCCTTGTGTTCTAGAACTACATACATTAAGGACCAAACTACCAATTTCTGCGTCAAATTCCCAATCATGGAAGATATTCCATTCTAGGAAGACTTCATCCTCAACATTCTCCATTTCCTCATGGATCCGAGGTGAGGTTAGCTCCCAGAATTCATTGGTCACGATTTGAGCATCCTGATGCACCTGTGTACTCAGAGGTTTTGGACTAGAATTTTGAGAGATGGAAGGGTTGGACTAGTTCTAACACCCTCAATGATAGCCACCATGGTAACCCCGATTGGGCGGCATGCCAAATATGGGTTGATGGAGGTAAACATTAGGGAGGTCAGAGCCACCAGCAAATGAAGGGGATTGCAAGTGTCTAGAGAAAAGTTTCCACAATGGGGGAGTCGGGTCCTCTCCTTTATCATGTTGGGAGTCCATAATAGCTAGGGAACGCCACAATGAAAAATGATCTCATGAATATTAGCCATCCTTCCATAATCATAGAGTTGTGATCCCACGTAAACTACCCTCTCTTTGGTATCATTCAAACTAAAAGTGGTCGATATTATGATGAAGCTGAGGTATGGGTTGATGTAGGAGCACATACTTACCATACCAGACAGTTAAAGATCACATTCACCACCCTCATCCTAGGCATCATTCACCAACTATCAATTAAGTGTTTCATTACCTTGAACCACCTCTTGTATATTCAACAAGCTTAACACATGCTCAAATGGTTCGAAGTCAGACATGTCCTACATCCCTATCACCCAATCCAGGGAGTTGTAGTCCCCAGCTGTGAAGTTAGAGAAGTTTTCCAATAAGGAATCTGACTGAGAGGAGTCCCATGACCTATTAAGGATATCCTAGCTACCCAATATGCATTTATTTGTCATTCTATTTGCAACTTTGTTAACTAACCGTTGAACATGGGAGGGTATGAGTATCAAAATTTTAGGGAGGAGAGATTTGACTCTTTCTATGATTGATTTGAGTCTCCATAATTTTGTTAATTTCCTCAAAGGAGACCCTTGTTACAATTTTTTTAACATCTGGATGATTAGTTAGGAGTCCCCTTCCACCATTAATTTAGAGAATCCTTCCCTATTGGAAATCCTTAGACCATTCTCTAGGAATTTTTTTTTTATCGAAATTGTTGTTGTTAGTGCTCATTTTGCCAGCATAGGTCCAGATGATTTTTCCTTTGTCATCCTGAAAGACTCCTCCAAATCTAGGTGGTCCTGGGTTCCTTTTTGAGGCACCAACAAAGTTGAGTTTGGTGAATCTTGGGGTAGGGGGATGATCCAAAATGGATCCAAGAAGGCATAAAAGTAAAATTTCTCGGAATCGAACGAAACCAATGCCACTTTTTCCATCTCATCGTGTTGATTCTGACCATATAATGTTTTTCACAAATGGACACCGTATGAGAAAGATATCGTGTTTTGATCGATTTCTCAAACAGGAAAAAATCAAACTGGTCAAAGTCAACAGGTTGTACTATTGACATCAGTAGTACGATAGGTGACATCATGATGACATCAATAGGACATGTGGTAGCACCAGGAGGTGACAAATGTCACTAAGTTTTGGCATTTTAGGTTTGAGTTGGACCAGTACAGAAATGACATGTGGCAGTGTACGGATGACATGTCGCAATTTGTACGTGATGTGGCCCAATGACAGGATGACACGTAGTAGTACGGACAACATATGGATATATGGAAGATGATGTGGCAGTTGACTGGGAAGGTGACTTGGGAGTATGGTTGTTGATGTGGAACAATAAGTGGTTGTACGACGGTGACATGGAAGTTGATTGTGCATGCTGACTTTGCGCTAACTAGGTGTTGATTATACCATACGGACGAATCACAGGGTGACACATGGCCCAATCATAGGATGCCACATGGCACCCCGGATATTTCCAATGTTGGCTAAGGAAAAAAAAATTGGGTGACTTTGTCGGGCTCGAACTCTCAACCTCCGGGCACGGTCAACAGACTAACCAAATGTGCTAGCCACTTGGCCGAATTTAGTGTTTTTGTAAACACATGACCGAATATTGTTTTGAGTTGCAAATTGGCGTAAGGTTAGGGCTAAGCCCCAGTCGAAGGGGTCTAGCGTAGGGAAACTTGGTACCCCACACGACCGGGAGCTATGAACTAGGAGCCAATCCAACAGTAGGGTGTGTGAGGGTCAAGGACCAGGCCACATGGCAATGCACGTGACCAGAGGTTTGGGTTGGCTCAGAGGGAAAGGGTCAGCACCTAGCCCAGGGCCACATGGTGTGCTTGATATGACCAAGATCCCAGTAAAAATTGGGTTGTGCCTTGATTTTTTCCAAATATGGGTTTTTAACTATATATTAAATATTTTTATTGATTTTTATGTTGTTATTGGTGGATTTTAGCCATTATTGGAGGATCTGGAGCCCGATTTGAGTCCATAGTTTGGGAGGAAGTTGGGAGGAGGATACCAACTCAAAATATATATAAACCAAGGGTTCCTAGTAGCATTATGGAGGTTAATATTGATAGAATTATGATGATTTTATGAATCTTGAAGCCATTTTTATGTAGGGAAGCCATTGAGGAAGACAACTTTGCGGGCCAATTATGGAATCTACGCTCAACCATTTTTAGTTTCGTTAGTTGTGTTGGATTCTTGAGGTCGAGAAAAACACAGCCATACCCGTTTGTAATATTTTTGACACTTTTCTGATGTACTTTTGAAACATTGAATAGAAATAAGAAAGCCTCACCCACTGATACAAAGGCCAGGAGACATAGGCAATATTGTTGAACTCTGTTAGGTTCTTCTTATTTCATTAATTATTAATTGGTAAATGAACACATGCTTAAAACTTAGCCAAGTATTTAAAGATCAATTTCATATCAAGTGGTATCAGAGAAGGTTGACGGTTGGTTTTTGAGTTTGCATGATTACCAGGGAAAAGAAGAGTCATGGTGAAGGGGAGCTTGGAGAAGGGGATCCTGATATTGGATCGAGAAAGAAGACTTATCAAAGTGAGGAGATGGCATCTAAAGAAAGCATGTCTCAGAACGAGATAGAGTTTCAAAAGAATTTATTTTCCATGTTAGAGATGGTAAAGGTATTATATGATGATTACTTGGAACATAAGAGGCCTTTCCAAGGGAAATCTTCCAAACGATACAAAAGTGAAGAAGGAGAGGATCCCCCTAAACCTCCTCCTTCACCTCCTTCTTCTCCACCAGCTTCTTCTTCTTCAAGTACAAGTTCAAAATCCACCGCAAGAAAACATTCTCATAAACATAAACATGATATTCCTTTACTTACGCTTGATGTGAAATTTGAATTTCCCATGTATGATGGTGAAGTCAATGCTAAGAGGCTTGATAATTGGGTCAGACAGATGGAAGTTTATTGCAGTGTGTAACAAATCAAGGATGAGGCAAATCAAATCAAGTTGGAATCAATTTTTCTTGCAGGAACAACACTCATCTAGTGGCAGAGTAAATTGCAAAATGGCACGCAACAAGTTGGTAATGTATTTCCATCATGGCAAGATTTTGTTTTTTCACTTAGAAAGCAATTTTATTGTTTGGGTTATAAAGAGAAGGCTTGAATTGAATGGAAAATTATTAAACTAAGAAATCGACAAACGGTGCAAGAATACACAAATGAATTTCATAAGATGGCATTAATGTTGAATATTCCATTACATACCCAAGAAACTCTTATGAAGTATATAGGAGGTTTACCTGCACATATTTGTAACACTACATTTATGTTTGGACCTACTAATATTGATGAGGTTTATGTTCAAGCAACATTCATTGAAGCAGGGAAAACATGAGTTGGTGTGTTAGGGGAATCATCTTTAAGGAAAGAGGACAAGAGGAAGGGGAATGGAAAGAAAAAACAATTCAGCGATAAGAAAGGAAGAGAAGCTCTCTTGTAAGCATTGCAAGAAAGAAGGGTGTGATGATGACCATTGCTGGAAATTGTACCCAGAGAAGAGACCAAAGTTCTTCAAAGAAAGGAAAGGGAGGAAAATAGTTTCCACAACAACATGACCAACAGATTTGGGTATGATTCAAGTGATGAGACTAAAATCACAGCAGTTGGTTTGACAGGTAACATTGGTGATGGATATGATTCTAGAAGTAAATTGTTTCACATAAGAGTCATAATGAAACATACTACGATAGATACATTGATAGATAGTGGATCTCAATATAACTTGGTTTCATAGGAAGTGGTTAAACAATTGGGATTAAACACTAAGATGCATCATAAACCTCACTCACTTAAATGGATAAGCAACAATCATAAATTGCACATAACAAAGCAATGCACTTTAAGGTTTGCAATTTCATCAAAGTTTTTGGATGAGGTAACCTATGATATGGTGCCACTCAATGAATGTGGAATGGTCTTAGGAAGCCCTTACTTTTATGATCATAAAGAAATATTCTACAGGGAACATAATCAATATAACTTAACTAAAGAAGAAAATGAATATGTTGTACATGCTCATCACTTAAAAGCAAATCAATCTCTTCAAATAATGGAACAATTAAGGAAGGAAAATTATGAAAACAATTTATCTTAAGCATGAACATGAGATGGTTGTAGAATGGAAGTTCAATCATACTTTTCTTCAAGATAAGATAATGTCGTGCAAGTACTTCAAACATATTAACTCATTTGTAGTCATATTTCTGATGTTATTGTTGCTAATGTTTTCAACATGGATGGTAGTGTCTTCAGTAAGATGTGAAAGAGTACAAGTGGCTAACACTATGCTTTCATTTGTCATGGTTTTTTTACAATTGATTATGATGAGACAGGTGCACAGGACAGAGTTGAAAGACAAAGGACACATGGGGTGGCCTATCCTGCACTTGATGTCTAGTTAATACCCTTTTGGAGGACCAAAAGGTATTAGTGGGGAGGCATGATCCAAAATCGATCCAGGATGGCCTAAAAATAAAAGTTTTCGGAATCGGATTGTTATCACTGAAAAATTGTCCGCAACATTGCACACAATGGTTAAGGAAAAATACCAATTCTAGCAGCAATTAGTCCACCAACAACACCAAAATTCATCCAAAAGGAAAACAAACTATATAATTGGGTCAAAAATTGAAGTGCCCAGATTCACCAAAGGAGGTGCGCACACAATGTGCAACATGCGCAGGCCAACACAGTCCTCACACGCACTATGTTCAACTGTCTACTAGAAAAGCCATGCACATCTATGAATGATGCATTTATGGATCTTGGTGGCCCCTCAACTAGTTCTATTCTGACCCGCAACACGATTTGACACTCATATCTGAGCGAAATCTAGCTTGGGGGTTGGTCAAGAGCTAGAGGGTACCCTAAAAGGCCCTTTGTTCACACTATGAACCAATTACATTTTTCCATGAATGAATGCTATAAATAAGAGCCATGGGTGTGCTAAGAAACCAATATCTTCAAGGTATTGTTATGCTGCAAGAATTCTTCCTTGAGAATCCTCTTATCTCTTTGAAGCCTTCAAGCACCATTTCAATAGGCCATTCCACTCACCTCTTGAGGGAATACACATTGTTTTTCTTCACCAATTGTCATTTATTCCATTGTATGGAGAAAAGAGCTCTCAATTAGGGAAATCAAGAACCCTCCCAAGGAGGAAGAGGGGACTCATAAGTCCCTTCCTTTCTCTACGGTGCTTTGCCAACTAATATATTGATCCATTGGTAGCAATATTTTGGTCATTGTTTGATTTTCATGGTTCTAAGTTTCTCAAGCTTTCAAACATTTACTTATTTGTTGTTTTTAGTTTTATTTCTTTGTTTTCATATGTGTTTGGTTTTTCTAACCCACTCACAGACTTTTGTCTTGTTTAGTAGGCTTATCTAAACATGAAAGTGTTGTTGTTTTTCTCACCCAAGTGAGAAAACCAACACAATGGATTGGCGACCATACTGAGGATCGGTATCAAATTCCTCCATATTTGAGCCTTGAGAGCACTTCATTTTCATTTTTTTGTCTTCCAGGTACCAAAATTGCTCTAGCCCAGCCTACCAAAGTCAAAATTCAGAATCGAAGAAGGAGCATTTCACTTGGAAATTTCTCCCCCGATGTGTGACAGGAAGTGCGCGGATTTGCATGCCCACAGATGCGCTTTATGCACACTGTGCGCGAAACATGCCCCATTACTCTACACATTTTGTGCCCTCTGCGTGCCTGTGAGAACTGTAACTTGTGCATAAGTCCATCTTTTCAAAATTGTAAGGGTTTTTTGAATGCTTTGAGGGCCCCTAGCCTTCAGATTTTTATTTTCGTGCACTTTGTAAGGCAAATACACTCCACTTAGAGTCATTTCCGATAATAAAGGTTAGCTAACATAGGCACTTAGGGGGTAAAAATAATCAATATTCTCCTCTTTTTCTTTATTTCCATATGGATGGCTCATTTGGTTTGTAAAAATTTAAGTTGAAGTTATTGCTTTCATACACAAATCACTTAAATTGGGACTAGAAGTTAACTTGTACCCTCAAGTATGCTATTCCCCCGCACCCTAGTGTGATATCAGGAATCTGAAAGGTGGTTCAAGGGACATTTCATCTCCCTTAAAAAATATTTAGGAGAAGACAAAGCCCCTCTAAGGTTCCTCTTACTTTTTTGAAACCATCTTAAAGCTTTATAAGGGCCCATACATGCCCACATGTTTGCCATCTTAGGATAGTTTCTTAAAATGACTTCTTAGTTTAGATCACAATCTAGGGAAGTTTAAATATCAAAGTAATGGGCCCATACTACAAATCTAGGATAGTTTCAAATCTTTCTTAGTATAGAAAACATTTTAGGGAGTTTAAAGGATTTCTAGGGACCCATATGTCCACATTGCTAGCTCTTTAGGGCTTTAAATATTCCACAAGGTTGTACCAATGACACATAGTAAGCTAGGTAAGCAATATTTTTAAGGACCATAAGAAGTCCACATGTTGCAATCTCACACTTAACTTATTAAAACCTTTGCACACATGTCACTTTCTTGCACACAAAGCCACTCCTCACACACATAATTTATATTAGAATAGTGGAGGTCGAAGTAGGTTTTATATAAAGGAATTCCAAAAGATCTGACTACTTCTTTGGAAACTATCCACACCCATTAATTCAAACGAGGTTGTTCCATGGCCCCAATATCTCAGCCCACCACATCTAAAAAAATTCTAATAACGCACTAAATTTTCCTCCACATGAGGCGCCAAAAGAAATTTTTTAGTCTAGGTAGGATCTCGGGTTAGGAATCCAAATAACCCCTCGTTATCAGGTTCTCACATTTTCAAACAATAGAAGTTGAGAAATAGGGAACTTTCAAATCCTCCAAGTCAAGTGTTCCTACACCATAAGAAAGGGAGATATCCTTGAAGGGTTGAAGGTCGAGGTTTGGTTATTTTACACATCTCTCCTTGAGTCACCCAACTCTTGTGAGGGCATCCAACCAATGACCCATTTATAAGGCTAAAAATCTAAATTCCTCACTTTAATGGAGGTACCTAGTGGCCAAAACTTAGGACATCTACCCATGTGGCGATTGTGGGCTGCAATCGCACCTTCATCAGATTTTATGTGGCTATTGGGAAATATCACCATCTCTTTTGGGATATGTACCCTCTACCCCTCATTATAACTAATTACTTCAACCTTCAGTAGTTCCTCTTCTATTGGCTTCAAACCCCACTGTTGAGTGCTATTGGAAGGCCCAGTGTTGATTTAGAGGAAGGGCGATACGTCTTTTAGGACACAAGAATTTTTTATTATTATTCCCCCACACGGACAAAATACGCCTATCCACATGCATGTTTATTTTATAGTTGATTTATGTATGATGTCCATTTGATTACATGCAATCATGAGTTATACTATTTTGTGAAGGTGAAAAATATACAAATCTCTTGTTCATTTATTTTCTCTCTTTTCACCATTTGTACACATTCACTTTGCTAGTCGGAAACCATAGGGGACCCACATAATCGTCGTCGTTCTTAGCGCTTGTAGAATATCCCTCCTATTTTAGGAGGAGTCCCTAGTATTTCCAAGTCACCGACTCAACCATATCACACCCCCGTGAGTGATACTATTTTGGGATCATATTTACTTGGTTCCAATTTCGAAGGTCATCCATCCATTCGTTATCCTTCACAAGGAGGCGAAGGTCAAACTTCTTCTCAAGGGAGAAGCACCACCCCACCAAATCCCTTTCAAGGGACATGTCCATTACCTACTCTCACAATGGATGAAGCTAATCCTCCTCCAAATATCTGATCTAGGTGGGTATCGGTGGCCAACCACCTATTCCACGGGCTTGAAAAATAATTTTCCATCTCGATAGTTTTTCGACAGCTTTTCGAGTTCCAAACTTTCGAGGCCGCTTTTAGGCCCTAAACAACGTTTTTTGGGGATTTGGGGCCCAAGTGACTGCTAAAGGCATTGACTTGGGCTAGTTAAAAAACATTCTTCTCGGTTAAACCTTTCCAACAGTGTATCGAGCACCCCAAACGAAGATCGTATGCAAACGTTACGCCCCTGGAAAGTTGACGTATCAACTACTCTCATTGGGGCCCAAAAACCTTTTGGATTTTCATCTTCTGGGGTTAGGATTTTGGATTTTACTTATGTTAAAAAGGCCTTTGGAGCCTCATTGTAACAATCATCTTCTTTCGAATGAGAGTGGTCATCACATCTCTTCTAAGAGATAAGCTTCCACCATTCTAGCGAGTCTTTCTCTCTATATTTTTTAGAGTCTCCGTACATTTATTTCATTAATATAAATAATGTATTACTGTATTTCTATGTTTCTAGAAATATTTATGTGTATTTCATTGTAATATCTTTTCTTTCAATTCGTTCTCAAAAATAATATGGATCAGTGGTATCAGAGAGGGCTACTCTTGATAGTTTTTTAGTACATGTCCTTGATGAGGTCCAAGTATAGAAAGTTGGGTCTCGATCTTGTCTCTCTTGAGTACAATCACTCTTGCATTCCCAATAAACCCTCCATGGCGAAAGAAAAGAAAAATGACAAAGAAGACGTTTCTATTAATTTGTTTCTCGATCAATCTCTCACGTGACAGAGATACGAAATGATGGAGAATTTTTTGCATATCCTTCAATGCATGTTGATGGCAGAAGGCACATATTCATCAAGCGACCACTTTGGATGAACCTTGACTTTCAAGGTACAAGTCAATTTTTATATTCCTATATTTTAAGGACAAATAGATGTAGATGCCCTAGAAAAATGGTTAAATCTGCTAGAAGGTTATTTCTCTGTTCATAATTTCTCTGATAGGGAAAAGATCACCTTCGCACTTCTTAAGGCTCTCCCCCATGTCAAACATTGGTGGGAAACTTACAAGGATAAAAGTTCCATAGAGGAGTCTGGAATATATGGGGTCGATCCCACTTTGGATTTTTTTTTTGATGTGGTAAAGGAACAGCATTACCCTGTTGGAAACTATGAGGATCAGTATATGAGATGGACCACACTGTGGAAAGAAAGGGGCCAAGAAGTTACAGAGTTCACCAATACCATCCATACCTTGCACACCAAGATGGGTATTAAGGACTCTGTGGGAAATTTTATTATGAAATATTGTGGAGCTCTACACAGATACATCCAAACTGAAATGGATTTTCTTGACATCTCATCACTCGGTTCTTCTTATCGATATGTTGTTAACATCGAGAAGAAGTTTAAGCACCAAAACAAATGGGAGTTCAGGTCTAAAAATTCTCAACAACCGAAGTATGATAAATATGGCCCTAACAAACAGTCTCCCGAAAACCAGTCCAAGCCACAGGAAAAGAAGGGTCACGGAAAGATGAACAAGGACACTGGAAAATTGTGTGATTTCCACAAAATCCACTGGCACAAAACCGATGAATGTCTCTCAAAACAATCATTGGTGTCCGAGATCAAATACAAGGAGTCAAACCCTGATTCAGAATATGATTCTAAAAATACTGGTAAAAGATAGATCATCGACATAGACCCCACTGTTATTGTCGCCACCACGACAATTCAACCAGAATAACCAACATATATTGAAGAGGGAGAGCACCTTTTTCATTCATAGATGTGGATGAAGGGGACCCCGCTGCATTTTATTGTTGATAGCGGAAGCTAGAAGAACCTCATCTCAGCAGAGGTCATCAAACAGTTGGGATTGTCAACAACACCACAACCGCAGCCATGCAACATTGGGTGGCTTCATCAATGACGAGATCTTTGTGTCAACCAGAAGTGTCGATTGTCATACAGCATCCATCCTTTCAAGGATGAGGTATTATGTGATGTTGCCCCACTGGATGTCTGTGATGTTATCTTGGGCCAGCCATATATGTGGAAGCACCATGGTATCTATGAGTCTTGATTTTGTAGTGGCATTATTACTCTGGGGGTTCATCTCTACAGGATCCCAGAGGTAGTTCCAACTACTGTCCCACCTAAACAATTTCGCAAGGTAGTATCTCATACTACAAAATTCAACTTATTCACAATTTGTTCAAAAGATGAACAGAAGGACACTACAACCACTACAACCTCACCCCAAGCACCTTCTATCCAACAGAAGAAGGTCGAAAAGGTTGCATCAAAGCAAAAAGACTCCTTCTGCACATATTCCTCTCATGTATCTTGACATTTTGATCAGAATCATCCTTGCTAGCAACAGGTTCATGATATGCTTCCACAAACTGAGTAGCGCGATGTCTCTAGCAAGGCAAGCAACTCACCAAAATTCAGATTCAACAAACGCTTCCCTCTCTTCCCCGATAAATCAACGCAATGGATACCATTTCTTCCTAAGGAGGAAGGATTGATCTAGGTGTATATTGATAGCCACCCACCTATTCCATGGGCTCAAAAAATAGTTTTCCATCTTGGCAATTTTTCAGGTTCCAAACTTTCGGGGCTGTTTTGAGGCCCTAAACGACATTTTTTGCGGATTTGGGGCCGAGGTGATTGCCAAAAGAACCAATCTAAGCCAGTCAAAAATCATTCTTATCGGTTATAACTTTCCAATGGTGTATTGAGCACCCCAAACGGAGATCATATGAAAACGTTATGTCCCCGAGAAGTTGATGTATCAACTACCCCCATCGAGGCCTGCAAACCTTTTGTCTTTTCATCTTTTAGGGTTAAGGTTTTGGATTTTACTTTTTTTAAAAAGGCCTTTGGAGCCTCATTGTAACAATCATCTTCTTGTGAATGAGATTAACCTCACATCTCTTCTCAGAGATAAGCTGCCACCATTCTAGTGAGTCTTTCACTCTGGATTTTTTACAGTCTTTGTACATTTCTTTCATTAATAGAAATCATGCATTACTGTATTTCTCTGTTTCTGGAAATATTTATGTGTATTTAATTGTAATATCTCTTCTTTCATTTCGTTCTAAAAAATAATCTGTATAAATCTCCCTATGTCATACTTGGCATCCCTCAACATTCTTGATTTGAGCAAACTCACAAATGATCCCATTTTACATGATCCAAGATGGCCCAATATGCCTACCAAACTACTTCAAATATTCCAAAGTTTGAAGGAAAACTAGTGGAAGATCCCGCCAACCATGTTATGACCTTCCACTTATGGTGATCTTCAAACAACATCATGGATGATTCCATCCGCTTGAGTTTATTTCAAAGAACTCTCATGGGCCCATCAGCCAAATGGTATGTGGATGAAAAATCAGGGTCGCATGTGACCTTTGAATCATTAGCCCAGACCTTTTTGTCCTTTTTTCAACTACCAGTTTGTCATGATATTGGCTTTGAAATTCTCTCTCAGTTCAAAAAAACCATTGCTATCCATATAGCCGACCACATCCATGACTGGCGTCAGCGACGTAGTTTGTGTAAAGAAGAAACTACCAAAGAACAATGTCTTGATTGGTTTCTCAAATCACTTCTCTCTGTTATTGCCAAGGATGTAGCATCCACTTTTCCTCGGTCAAAAGAGGAGGCCATTAGTAATTCCCAATAGTTTGACCTCATCTATGCTCAGTCAGGTTACTTGTACACAGTATTTCTTGATGCACCTAGACCTGTACCATTTGGGCAGGACAAACCTGGGATGTCCCACGCTACGGATGGGTTGATTGGTTCTATGACCCATATCAACCCTTACGTCCACCCGCCACCCACTTATGGTGCACATCCATATCCAAAACCATATGGAGGGACATCTTATTACCCTCCTCCCACTCACCAACTGTCATATTCTATTGCTACCCCTCCACCAATGGGTGGACCTTCACCTATACCCATGATGTGTCTGGTCTCTCAACCAAGTACAAGCTCACCTTCTACCTCCACATACAATGTTAGTAGTAGTGGAAGTGCTTCAACTTCCTACATGCCATATGGATCCTCTCCACAAAACAATCCATATTTTCCATTTCCTAGTCCTCCACAACCAGTTTCTCCTTCACCAGGACAATCACATGCCAGCGTTAAATTTGTTCAACCCTCTCCCATTCAAAAGCTTCATAATTTTGAACAAATGAATAAGAAAAATATGTCCCATCTACCGAATAATTCCAAAAAGAAAGGGAAAAACTGTAACAATAATAACCCGAATCCAGGAGGAAAGAACCCCCAACAAAACAATCTCGTTGGGGGCAACCAGAATCAAGGAATCCAAAATCCCTAAGGGGGCAGCAATAACAATCAACGATGACAAGGGAAGAACAATAACCTCAAAACGAACTTCCCTTATGCTCTATGCGGTGAGTATGGACATTGTACACACCACTACCCCCAAATTTCTGATTTCAAACGGATGAAAGAAACCATGAACGCACAATGTCCTTAAGCATCGCCTGCCCCTCAGCATGCCCCACAACAGTATTTGCAACCGCCACCTATGGATTTTTTGAAAAACCCTATTCCCCACCAAGGTGTGATGAATACCCAACAGGAGGTCTAGCCAGCCCCACCACAAATGGGGCAGTATCAAAACCAAGGTCCCAATCAACCTGGAAATCCGGTCAATCATAATATCCTCCTTACCATCAAAGAAGAGATTCTTTTGCAAACAAGTGGTCGTCAATACAGTGTTCCCCCTGAATCTACCCCAACCACCTCAGAAGTGGCTCCAGCTACAACCAGACAACCATTGATGATTCCATTCCCTAACACTGAACCAAACCTTCGTACACCCTATATGTTATTATGATAGAATGTACATAACCCTCATGCTAGGGAAACCCATAACTACAGTCTAGTTGACAACTTAACATAATCTCCTGCAACCATGTCTGTATTGGAGGTCCTCCAAACCTGTTCAACTCAACAAAAATCCTTTCTTTCTGCCTTGGGGGTATTCGACCCAGCTAATACTTGACTCAGCACATTTTATCTAGATAGCGGAGAACCATGCCTCCTCGCCCTGGTATATTTTCATATACTAGTTAAGATTCGTAACATCATAGTTCATTGATGCATCATCGGTGAAGGTGCATCCACATGCATCATGTCTAGAGTAGTATGGAAGAAAATCAACTCACCTGATATAGTACCATCTTCCATCACCCTGAGAGATTATGATGATAACCCATCATTCCTTGAAGGGCTCTTCCAAAATGTCCCCGTAGAAATTGGGGGGAAAACCATCCTCATTGACATTGAAGTTATCGACGCCCCACTTAATTACAATATCTTGTTCGAACGTAGCTACATGTATGTTATGAAGGTGGTATCCTCTTTTGTGTTTTGCACGATGATGTTCCCCCAAAACGGGAAAATCGTCGCCATTTACCAACTTACACATTACGAGCATAATCATTCCTCCAACATTGATAACATTCTCCCCCTTGTCCGCACTAGCTCAGATGATTTTTCGGTCATCGACATGGGTCCCAGAATTTTCAAATACCCATCCTTGTTGGGGACATATAATGGAGCACCACCTCTCCTACACCCTTTCGCACAAGTGTGTGTAGTATCTTCTAATGGAACATATCTCGAAGATAATAATCCTCCCACTGAGGCCCCTCCCTACATCAAAGTTGCACCAGTTGGAGAACTATTGCCTCAGGAATTCCCTGAGAATCCCACTGCACCACCTATCCCATATTTTCCACCCCTCCATGGGAAAATCCTGGTTTGGGAGATAATCCCTCAAGCCATTACCCAAATTCCCTTTTTCTACCCCCCTCCTAGAGTCCAAGCATTTCCGGTAGAAGCTACTCTTACCCTTCCAAACATGGTTCTTTCCATCCTTGTATTGTATCTCCATCCACCCACGATGGTCCCTATGCCATATCTCCCTCCTCATACAAAGGGATTACCAATGAAGATCCCAGTACAGGCTCCTGCCACACCACCCCTGCCCCCAACTAGTAGCAACACCACCACCACTGGGGGCAGACGAAAGAAGAATGATCCCATGGCTCCACTTCCTCCCCGAGCTCAAACTCCTTGTGCACTATGAAAAAGAGAAGGACCCCCCACTAATATATGTCCTATTCTTCCCAAGTTATGCAATCTGATCCATCTCCCTAGAGAAACCACATTACTCTCCACTCCACCAGGTACATCCACTGCTACTATGGAGTCCCCAACCACACATAATAAAGGGATGCGAACCAAATTTGCTTGTGCCATCTTTTCAGAATATGATCACTACACTCATCATTTCCCAACTCTACCTCAATTTTGCCAAAAGTTAGCCACAGTACCCCAAACATCTCGGCGAGATCCCTCTCAGTCACTCCCTACTAAGGCTCACATTACTGATATTCGATATATTTCGTCGTCGGTCCCCAAGAAAACGAGTTACCATCCACAATATTGGGAAATTCACTTTATGTCCAGCGGTCCCTTGCACCCTATACACGATATCCCATATATGTCCTCACCACTTGAGGAAAATAACACTTACCCATTGACATCTCCCCCTGTCACCTCCCAGGATCCCCTGTATTCTCGCATTTTTCACCACAACGAAGATATCCTAGAGGAACTCACTACCCTCGATTTCCCATGGAATGTGCTCCATCATAGAGAACTTTTCCTTTCACGGGATTCCTTTCACCCTCTTATTCAAGCTTCCATGTGTGTAATCGAAACCAAGGATTTTATTCCTTTCTGGAATATAGACTAGTTCAAAAACCCTATCCCTCCCCTAGATGCTTTTGAAGAAGGCAACATGGCCAACATCTCCCCCACCGTCAAAATTGACATTTCCATTAAACCGGGAATCATAGAATAGATCACCATTGGCACCACATGATCCCCTGAAGAACTCATCTCTTACAGAGATCTCTTTCAGGAATACCGAGATATGTTTTCCTAGTCATATATGGAGGTGCTCGACCTCGATCCTTTTATAGTCTAAAATCAAATCGACACTTGGCCAGATGTCTCCCTTGTTCGTCAAAAGAAACGCCCCCTTCACCCATCCAAAGTTGTGGCTATCAAAGCTGAAATTGACAAATTACGCATTGTCAGATTCATTTACCCCATTGCATACACTTCATGGGTCTCCAACCCCGTCCCCGTTAACAAAAAAGAGGGCACTATTCACTTCTTCACAGACTTTCGCGATCTCAGCCATGCTTGTCCCAAAGACAACTTTCTGACTCATTTTATTGACCAAATAAACAATGACTATGCCAACCACAAGGCACTATCCTTTATGGATTGTTTCTAAATCTACAATCAAATCCAAATCCATCTAGCAGATCAGTATAAAACCACTTTTACTACCCCTTGGGGTACCTTTTCTTATCGTGTCATGCCTTTTGGACTAAAAAACATCGTTGCTACATTTTAACGAGCCATGACCTATGTTTTTCATGATCTTTCTCGCATCATCCTTGCTTATTTGGATGATCTCACTGCTCGATCCAAAAATCGAACCCAACATCTCCACAACTTATGCATTGTTTTCCAATGATGTCGCTAATATAATATCCTCTTGAACCCCCTCAAGTGTGTGTTTTGCATCACTGTTAGGTGTCTCCTTGGGTTCATTTTCTACCAACACGACATCATAGTGGACCCCCTCAAGGTTCAATCTATCACATAAATTCCAAGACCAAGGAAATTATGCCAACTGCAAAACCTACAAGGCAAAGCCAACATTTTACATCTCTTTTTCCTAGACTACGCCACTCATGCACATGGTTTCCTACACCTACTGCGACATGATATCCCATTTCAATGGAACAAACAATCTCAAACAACTTTTGATGATTTAAAATCTTCCTTATACAATTCTCCTTTGATTAGTACCCCAACTATGATTGTGATTACATCCTCTACTTGTCAGCCTCAGTTGTCTCAGTAGCAGGAGTCCTTGTCCAATTATGGGATGATGGGTGTGAACATGTCATTTACTACATTAGTAAGAACCTTTAAGGGCCACCCCTGAAGTATAATCATGATGAGAAACTCGCCTTATCATTTCTCCTCATAGTCTAAAAACTGTGATATTAGATTCTACTTCGAACCCCCAAGGTCATAGCAGATTCCAACCCCATGTAGTACTTGCTTAGTCGACGAAATATTAATGGAAAATTTTCCTGATTGATCGTTATCCTCCAGGAATATGATCTAGAGTTCTAAACTCCCAAAAGCAAGAAATCTCTTTTTTGTGCTGAACTCATTAAGAATTTTCCCTCAGATGCTAAAGATTACCCCATCAATGAGTATTTCCTCAATGAACACCTCTTCTTCATCCCCTCTAATGACCCATGGTACGATTCCCTTCTCGTCTACCTTCGTACATAGAATTTTGGATATCATCTCTCTCAAGATGATCGTTGACACATTCGCCATTAGGCCCCTTGATACCTCCTCATCGGAGACATCCTCTATCGATGTGGGGTCGAAACCATTCTTCTACAATCTCTCGACTAAGCTGACAGAGTCTTAAATGACTGCCACAATGATGCCTGCGGTCGTCACCTCTCGGGTATGTCCACCACCCAAAAAACCATTCGAGCAGGGTACTTCTAGCTCACGTTGTTTCATGACTGCATCCATGTTGTCAAGTGATGCGACAAATGTCATCTTTATGTAAACAAAGCATGAGCACCACTAGCTCTTCTGCATCTAGTCATCACAGTCATCCCCTTCTGTAAATGGGACATTGACTTCATGACTTTTCATCCTCCATCCAGTAATGGACACAAGTACATTGTCGTTGAATTCGATTACTTTACCAAATGGGCCAAAACCATGCCCACATTTAACAACAATGCATTTTTTCTTCAACCACGTCATTAACCACTTTGAAGTCCCACTACAATTAGTGTTCGATAATGGAAAACACTTTCATAATGATATCTTTGCAGAACTCTCCTCAAAGTTAGGCTTCACCCATGAGTTTGCCTCCCCATACTACCCTCAATCCAACGGACAGGTCGAGGTTGTCAACAAAGTCCTCAAAACCATGCTACAACGTACTGTCAACAAACATAAGACCAAATGACATCATATATTTTTTTCTGCGTTATGGGCTTATCGCACGATAGTCAAAACTGCCACCAGTTTTACACCATTCCACCTCATCCATGGGATCGAAGCCACCCTCCCTATCGAGTGGGATATATCCACATTATGCAATGCCATTAAGCAATTACTTGACACTGCTCCAATGGAGAAACACCTACTAACCTTAGAATCACTTGATGAAGATCGTTGATCTTCATTACAAAATAATGATGCAGCTAAAAATCGGTCCAAATCCACTTTCAACCGCCATGTCAAACTTTTCTCTTGGCCTCTCCAGAAGGCTACCCTCTCAAAGAACACGTCAACGGTTTGTACTTAAAGAAGTTTTACACCTAAGTGTATCCCCCCTACCTTAGTTTTTTCTTTGAACACATTTGTAGAGTTTTTAGTCTTCTTTTCTGCCACCACTCCTCATGTCTGATCTATCATCCATTTTATTGACAGATGCATCATCCATAATCCTACCACATTGGTTACGTTGATAGTGGTAGCCACTAGACCCAAAATATTGCTTCCGCCGCTTGGGGTTTCTATACTCCCTCACATATGTTGCTCCACTCCAGTGGCATATGTTTGGGCTCGACTACCAACAATCAAGTTGAATACAACGTCATCATTGGTCTCCTAGCCAAGGCCATTCATTGCCACATTTTTCATCTTAGTGTTCTATTAGATTTTCGGCTTGTCATCCTGCAGCTCAACAATGTATATCATGTTCACGATCTTTTCCTCTTTCACAAATACCTGTAAGTTAGACTCATATCTCATGACTTTGATTCAATCACATTTACACATATTCCAAGACAACTCAATCAAGTATAATATCACATGGATAACCCAGTATTATATTGGCATTTATCACATTAAACATCATTTTATACATAGCATCATACATTTGTCACAACATATAGAAAAGACATCATACATAAAAAAAAAAACACAGAACGACATGAATGATCCAAAATATATCCATATATATATATATATATCATCAAATGTCATAAGTGTTTACAAAAAATATACATGTACAATTTCTCGTAGGCTCCTGAGTCCCCTCACCCCTATGAGTACAAAAAATTGGTATCCAATACCCTATACAAAACAAGACCCTTAAACCCATATATATACAAACATACACACTCAAGGTGCACCCAGAGCTCCCCCCAATTCCTCTATCAGTCAGAGGCGCCCCACCAGATGGGGGCCCCCCAAGTCCAGGAGGGAGTCGACCAGTCATCGCTTCCCCTGCCACTGCTACTCGACGGATCAGGGTCCGCCACTTTTTCGGTACTCCCGCACACTGCTCTAGGACCTCCTCATCCTGGATGTGGGCCTACATGACCTCAGGTACACCCTATAGAAACCACTCAAAGTGTCATCGTAGGTCCTCCATAATCACCCCGACATCTGCCTGCAATTCTCTCGCTGGTCCATCACCAGCGTCATCTTGTCTCCGCCTCTGTCCAACCCTTGGCTCTACCGGTGTTGGTCGTGCCGGCTCCCCGACGACCTCTCACTCTCGTCCTTGGGTTCCCATATCTGGAAAACAACACCAAATATAGTGTCAGCATCCATATACATATATAATCGATTCTATCTATCAAAATCACAAACACATACCTCGTTGATCCCAGTCCTCCCTAGGAAGCAACATCGTATCTAGATCATGGCAGTAGTCCATACCTGCATATGGATACCTTAGAATAACTTGTGGCATCTGGCACCACACTTGAGCCACCATGTTCATGAAATAATGGCCACCCTCCCCACCTCCATGTCGAGCCAACACATGATCCCATTGCATTAGTCACGACTCTCGTCACCCTATGGGCTCGAGAAGAATCCTCGGGTGCAATAATGGCATCCTCTCTAAGAACCAAGCCACCATAATGGACCTGAAAGTGAAGTCACGAGATTTGGATCACCGACACTAGTTCATCTGTCCCATCATCTTGGTGTGCATAAACACACCCCACGCAAACACGTCCCCATCCAAGACCTGTTCTACTACCCTCAGCTGACCAACTAACCACCAATGGTTTGTTGAGTCCAAAGGATCTGTATATCCTCACCACCATAGTTGTGATGCAGTCCATCAAGAGGTCATCAATAACCTAAATACGAATGACCAAAACTGACATAGGGTTCGAACCAGTGCAATGGTGAGATGCCAGGTCACTCACTCGATCCTCCCCCGACAGCTAGAGTTCAATAGGAAGGGTCATCCCACTAAATGGGAGCCCCATTAAGAAATACACGTCCTCTATGTCCGAGAATGTTAGCTTCTCCCCTCTAACAATGAAGCACTCCAGATCAGTTCTCCACATCTTGATCAAATACTAAATCAGGAACACCTGCAACCGTATCAGAGAGTAGTCAAAGAACTTGAGCAACCCGTAGGCTGTCAAGTATCTACACACACTCGGTTGTGCTCTCACCGCCTCCCGTAAACATTCCCAGTCGCGCTCTCTCCAGTGCACCAACATCATGATCTAGGAGTATGATGATCACCTGCATCCACATAGAAACACTTGATCAGCCTCATCATCCATCAAAAAGCATATAAATATCAAAAAATTACAACCCCTTAGCCTTTCCCCTAGTGCGCGGCTTTCACCCAGACAAGTGCGCACATGTGTGCACCTATTCTTTTCACAGTTGCACACTAATGTGTAGTTGTTTGAGAAAAAACCACACATGAGTGCGCAGTTGTAAATCATATAGCCATACATATCATACGCGCCTGTCTACCCAACCCACATGCCCACATGCGTGTTTGTGTCAAACATAGCCACACTTTATGTACGAAAAATTAAGTTATACCCACACACATATGCATAGGTATTCCTCCTTTTTCCGTGCACTGGTGGTCCCCTACCCAAAAAAACACCTGTACGACCCTCTGTACAGCCCCTGCCTACATATTATGAAATTCACCAAATGTGGAATGTTAGGACCACTAACATGTCTCTCGCCACTCTCGAATCGGTAGCTTCAGGATCCCACAATCGTGAAATCACCTCACAGCTATCTTGACATCTCAACAATGCTGACATGTACAAATGAGGTGGCATTGTGGGTGCCCCATCCATATATAGTCTCTTTTGTCGAACTTCCATACTCTGTTACAGGATCCCAAATCCTCTGTTTTCCGATCCGTTCTCAACCGCAGGATCCTAGTCCCACCATCTACACATTCACATTCCCCATTCCCCAGGTCATGATCTGCACTTGGCCCCAGAGGAGAATTTTTCTCATGTCACCTTTAGGTATGCATGCTCATGTTCAATTTTATCAAATAGTTGTTATATGTTCTTTATCATCAGATATTGTTCACGTCGAGTATTTGGTTTTCATGTGTGAAAGTACTTGTTCCACAAGCTTACAACCCCTTCAAGTATATGTTCGAAACTGGCATGTAATTATTCCCTCTGTATATCAATTGCATATCCCATTCATACCCTCTAACATTTACCTTTAGGGTCCTTACATCTGCCTTTGCAGTACCTTTACTACTACCGAATTTGGGTACTGTCACCCGGTAGCACTCTCCCCCACATGAGTTGTCCCATTCATAATTCCCCTTGGAAACTTGACACTCACGCTGATTTCACCCCCTAGGGATGGGAGTCCCGATAGTCTTATGCACCGAGAATGAACCCCATACTTATTCTCATCATATTGCTACCCTTCCCAATGGAATCCCAAGTCATATCATCTCGGTTCTATTGACTACACCTCTGCAATTTCATTATCCTTCGACCTCATCCACCATCAGTTTTCCCATTTGTAGATTGTCCTCCATCCATTCACCTAATACAGAAACTCACCCATGGGGCCCCCACCCTCCAACGGTTTTCTTTCACAAAATTGTGCCTTAGCAGGCCAAGCCATCTTTCACTAGTCCACTCATTTTTGTATCTATATATTCGACCCAATTTTTTCTTTATTTCTTTGGTAATTGTAAAAAGCCTTTGTTTCAAGCATATACTTAGTTTTTTCATCGTCATCCTTGATGGCCTTCCTTTTCCTGGAAAAGAAACCCATGTCGCTCTTGGTTGGGGCATCCACTCTCTTTTCATACCGACATCGTTCACGAACCCTGAGTATCCCAAGTCCATGTACCCATGATCTCTGAGTTTGTCCAGTTTGTTAGCCTCTGGCATATTTTAACCCCATATCTATTCATCCCCCTGACACTAGATCCAGTTTTACGGTTGCTGCCAATCATCCTTCAAAATTCCCCAACCAAGGGAAGTATTGAGTCTCTCAACATCTTGACTTCGTTCATGTTACCCGTTAGTATATGATATCACCTATTACTTAGTGGATTTCATGAATCCCTTTGCTTCTTGGATTCATGTCTCCCTTCCTGTTGAAATCAACACAGTTTCCATAATGACGACAATATATTGACTCTCATTACATTTTCAATGAGTCTCGGATGACATAGAGAGAATCATCATTTCTCTTTGATTCATTGACCCCCATAACATTCAAATTCAACAAACTCTCATGTTACGGTGGGTTGTATTATGTGACTATTGCAGTTGTTTCATACCAGCCAAAGACCTCTGAATTCATTAGGCCATCAATGCCTATGAGTCATCGAAAATTCTTACAGTCGTCCTTACCTCACTTCATAGGTCGTTCACCATTCAGAACTGTCATCCATCGTTATCATCTACCCCCGAGGGCGTTGCAGTTATCTACATTAACATACATCTTCAGTTACAGTCTCACATGTTGGTTTCATGACACAAGCATGGGGCATGCCCACCTCATTAGTACACATATTTTATTTTTTCTCCCGTGATAAAGGTTTGGGTCACATAGTTTTCCCTCTCCCTCTGGAAGATCGCTCTTGCAGTTCCTCTCTTCACTCTTCCTTACAATGGCACTCTCAAAAAAAGAAACATTGATGTATTTCGGCTATATGTATGCTCGTAACCTCACACATCAGGGGGCATCTATTATCATTGAAAAATCGTCTGCAACATTGCACACAATGGTTAAGGAAAAATACAAATGCTAGTAGCAATTAGTCCACCTACATCACCAAAATTCATCCAGAAGGCAAAAGACTATACAATTGGGTAAAAAATTGAAGTGCGCAAATTCACCAAAGGAGGTGCGTGCACAATGCACAACATCTGTGGGCCAAAACAACCCTCAACATGCACTATGAACAAAATGGGCGACTGTCTACAAGAAAATCTGCACACTTCTATGAACGGTGCATTTATGGATCTTGTCGGCCCCTCAACCACTTCTAGTCTGACCTCCAACACAATTTGACACTCATATCTAAATGAAATATAGCATGGGGGTTGGTCAAGGGCTAGAGGGTTCCCTAAAAGGCCCCTTGTCCACACTATGAACCAATTACATTTTTCCATGAATGAATGCTATAAATAAGAGCCATGGGTGTGCTAAGAAACCAAGATCTTCAAGGTATTGTTATGCTGCAAGAATTCTTCCTTGAAAATCCTCTTTTCCCTTTGAAGCCTTCAAGCACCATTCCAATAGGCCATTCCACTCACCACTTGAGGGATTATGCATTGTCTTTCTTCACCACTCATCATTTCTTCTAGTGTATGGAGAGAAGAGCTCTCAATTAGGGAATTCAAGAACCCTCCCAAGGAGGAAGAGTGGACTCATAAGTCCCTGCCTTTCTCTATAGTGTTTTGCCTACTAATATATTGATCCATTAGTAGAAATATGTTGGTCATTGTTTGATTTTCATGGTTCTAAGTTTCTAAATCTTTCTAACATTTACTTCTTAGTTGTTTTTAGTTTTATTTCTCTGTTTTCATATGTGTTTGGTTTGTCTAACCCACTCACAAACTTCTGTCTTGTTTAGCAGGCCATGAAAGTGTTGTTGTTTTGCTCACCCATGTGACAAAACCAACACAACATGTATTAAACCAACGCCATTTCATCCTTCTCATAGCTCTAATTCTGACCATATATTTTTTTTTGCAAATGGACACCGTATGCGAAAGATATCGCGTTCTGATCGATTTCCCAAACAAGCAAAAAGTCAAACTAGTGAAAGTCAATAAATCGTATTGATGAAATCAGTAGTACGACAAGCGACGTCAGCATGAAGTCATGATGAAGTCAGTAGGACACATGGAAGCACCAGGAAGTGACATGTGTCACTTAGTTTTGTTGTTTTCAGGCTAAGTTGGACCAGTACAAAATTGACACGTGGCAATGTACAAATGACACATGGTAGTCCATACGTGACGTGGCCCAATGAAAGCCTGACACGTGGTAGTACAGATGACAGGTGGCTATACAAAGGCTTATGTGGTAGTTTACTAGGCAGGTAACTTGGAAGTACAGATGATGATGTGGTACGACACATGGTTGTACGACGATGATGTGGCAGTTGACTGTACATGCTGACTCTGCACTGACTAGGTGCTGATTGTACCATACAAATGAATCACAGGGAGACATGTGGCCCAATCAGAGGGTGCCATGTAGCACCCCGGATTTTTCCAATGTTGGCTAAGGAAAAACAAATTGCGAGATTTCATCCAGCTCGAACGCCCGACCTCCAGGCACAGTCAACGAACTAACCACATGTGCTACACACTTGGGTGAATTTAGTGCTTGTGTAAACACATGTCCGAATATTGTTTTGAGTTGAAAATTAGCATAACGTTAGCACTAAGCCCTAGTCGGAGGGGGACAGTGCAGGTCCACTTGGCACCCCATGCGACTGGGAGCTACAAACCAGGATCCAAGCCAGCAGTAGGGCGCGTGAGGGTTAAGGACCAGGCCACATGGCCATTTACACGACCAGAGGTTTGGGCTAGATCGAAGGGCTAGGGTCAACACCTATCCCAGGGCCACATGGTGCGCTTCATATGACCAGGAGCCCAAGAAAAAGGGGGATGCACCCTGAGATTTTCCAAATATTGGTTTTTAACTATATATTAAATATTTTTATTGATTTTTATGTTGTTATTGGTGGATTTTAGCCATTATTGGAGGATCTGGATCCCAATTTGAGGAAAGATTTTGGGAGGAAGTTGGGAAGAGGATAACAACTCAAAATCTATATAAAATAGCGGTTCTTAGCAGCATTAGGGAGGTTAATATTGACAAAACGATGATGATTTTATGAAGCTTGAAGCCATTTTTATGCAGGGAAGCCATTGAGGAAGTGAACTTTGTAGGCCAATTCTGGAAGCTACGCTCAACCTTTTTCAGTGTCGTCAATTGTGTTGGATTATTAAGGTAGAGAAGAACACAATCATACTAGTTTGTAATCTTTTTGACACTTTTCTGATTTACTTTTGAATCATTGAAGAGAAATACAAAATCCTCACCCACTGAGACAAAGGCTCGGAGACGTAGGCAATCTTGTCAAAATACGTTAACAACTTTGTTGTTATGGTTTGTTGTTCTTTGTGCTTGTATTATGATATGAATTTCCTTATGATGGCTGATATAATATCTCATTAGGTTCTTATTCTTTCATTAATTCCTAATTGGTAAATGAACACATGCTTAAAACTTAGCCAAGTCTTTAAAGATCAATTTTGGATCAAGGGAGGTGACCAATGATTCGGAAGTGTGTGATAGGGATTTTGGACCACCCAGATCAGGAGGAAGTTTCTTGGATCAAGGTCGAGGGCTCATAAGGTGTTTCTCTCTTTGGAATTTCTATTCCAATTTTGTTATGTCCAAGGGTGAATAAGGATGGTTTCATTGATAGCTTGCTTTATTTTGAGCCAAGCATCATTGGCTTCCATCTTCTCCATATTGAATATGAAATTGTTCCTTTCTTTCCATGTTTCCAATAGTGTGAACCCTAGGATAATTTTCCATGCTCTTTTTATGGTGGGGTTGTTTCGTATACCATGATTCCATCTTTCAATGGTGTCTCTTATGCTAAGTCTATTGTGGTCAGATCTTCAAAATATAAGTGTTCCTTGATCTCAAAGAGTTGTCACATAAGAGAAAGAATTAAAGTGATGCTCCATTATTTCGGATTGAGTTTTACACATGTGGTAGTAGAAGGGTCCCAAGAATCCATGTTTGGAGAGGTTGTCCCAAATGAGTGTTTTCCCCTTGGTCTATAGCAAAATAAAGGTTGAGACCTTTGGCCATAGGCATTGCTACCATATTTTCCCTTGGATTTCCTAGTGAGGCAGATTTAAATGATCTGCAACAATGTTGTAAGCTTCTTTTACTGAGAATTTATGACTTGGAGAATGACCCCATCTATGTTTGTTAGGTTGATTATTGATTTTGATCTTTTGAGAAGTTAGATCCTCCTAGAATAATTCCCAATCTAGAGGTTCAAGGGGCAAGGTCCATTGATATTTAGGGAGCCAAGTTCTCCATTATTTATCTGAGCCTAATGGATTCCGATAATGGGAAATTTAATATTTGTTTTAGTTTAACATAAACGATCTCATGAAGGTCATCTATTTAACTCTGTTTGAAATTTTTTTGTTAGGCATCATCCTATAAGAGGCCTAATTTCCCATTCCTTATTTCCCAAAAGTAGTGTCACTATAAGAGAGCTTGATTCTGCCATGCCACATTCTGGATTGAGGAACTTGAGGTTGAAATTTCCATGTGAATTGAGTTGGATGTGGTAGATTAACAAAACACTTGTGTTTCCAGAGTCGTCCACATAGCATATGAGTGTTGTTCATCTAACACCACCATGTTTTGGCTCCTAGGATGGAACTCAACATTTTTTGATCTTGCAAGCCTAGGCCTCCTACAAGTTTAGGAAGACAAACAATTGAACATGAAACTAGGGCCCATTTCTTGTGCTCCTTGTTACCTCCCTAAAGGAAGGTTATGTGCATATTGTGAACATCTTTAAGAATATATTTGGGGGTTTCCAAGACTAAGAATATATTTTGGGGAGGCCTTATTCCCTCATCAAGTCTATCTTATCATCACTTCCAATATTTTAGTGTTCGGTGATGCTAGCTTCCATTAGAATCATGAATAAAGTGGTAAGAGGTATTTGGAAATTCTTGTGGAAATGGGGTTTAAAAAATACCAAGAAGTTCCATTTAGTTAATTATTACACAATTAGATATCCAAACTTAATGGGGTCCTAATAATTAGAGATCAAACATGGATGGACTCTTCCCATTCACACAACATGCCATATCACATGTTGTGCGAATGGGAAGAGTCCATCTGGAATCTGCCCATTCGCACAAAGTTCCCAGTGTTGTACAATACCTTCCATCCCCAAAAAAACTTAATTTTAGATTCAATTTATATATTGAACTTTTTGTAATTGTCAAACATGTACATTTAGACTCTTAGTTAAGTAGTTAGTATTTTAATAGCTAATGTAATTAAATTTTTTAAATTTATCTAAAGTTAGAGTCAAATGTACTTGTTAATTTGCTACTTATGTTGTGTTTGAGTTATGGATGGTCTATTTTTTTAGTATAATAATAGCTAAATCACTAGATTTATTTGTAAATTTTAAATTTGGAATGAACTACTTAGTGTTTTAGTTTTTGTTTATCTTTACTTATAGTACATAAATAGAATGCAAAGATTAAAGTTGTTCATTTGGTGATGCATAATAGAATGTCTACACACATTCCTTAGTAACAACAATTTTATTTTTTTAATTGTAACTAGGAGATTTAATATTAATAAAAAAGAATACATGAATGCTATAGAGCATGTACATCAAGGTCTGTTTCAAAAGTGACATATAATAACTAAATAACAAACTATGTACTAGCATATAACAAAGCCTTATTATATCCAAAGGAAAAYTTTCCCAAAATTTTTGAGTGGTATAGATTCTACAAGATACACCTAGTATAATAGGAACATAGAAAAATGTATAATTTTTGTCCTCTTCTTCCATTGTTAGGTTGACTGGGTCCAACTATGGTTTTTTTATTTCCACGTTGTCTACAAGTTGATGCACAGTCTCATCTTCATGTGATCCCCCATAATTTTAATTTACAAACTACGCCTAATTCAAGGCCTCAAATTGGTCTCCCTTGTTCATATTGATAACTAGATTCCAAGGCACATTACATTCAACCTCTACAATGACTATTTGTCTCTTACGTTGGACAATAGTGGTCATAATTGTTACAACATGAGTGACTATTTATTGTTTGTTTTCATGAATTTTGGTTGGAGATGAAACTATTGGTTTTTTGTTTCCTTGAATAGAATCTTCATGATTTCATAACACCCTTGTAATCTCCTTCAACTCCATATAATGCATAATAATTCAATGAAAATGAGGGACTTCTTACAACTTAAAAGTAATATAATCGAGTTACACAAATACGTTGCAAATCCCTTTGTTCCAATGAAGAGATCAAAAAGTGCACCAATACTCCAAGCCAAAGGGTCTTGGAAAAATTCAGAGTGGAAAGAGGGAAATACTCTACCCAAAGAGATAACAAAGAAATCAAAAGAACCCATAGCGTACTTATAAAACAATACCTTTGAAATGTTATGACTTTCACTATTTCTACCGGAAAATGCATGGATGAGCTCTAACCTAGGATTTTATTCTTATCTAAAAACTTTATAAATTGAAATGTTGTCTTCAAATGGAATTCATGGCTACAATAACCATTGTTTCCTCAGGTTTTTTTCGACTCTTTTTCCATATTTAGATTCATATACATGGACATATTACGAACAACAAATCAGACCAAACCAAGTTTTAACATCGGTGCAAATGATATTGTTCTATGAGATATTGGAGGACAATTGTTTACTCTGCGTAGAGTCTATAACATAGATTCTGCATAGACTCCATCTAGATTTCCTGCAGATTTCATATGGACTTCATGCCATTCGAAAAAATTTCCACATGGTCTATGTCCAATTGAAAACACTCTTGGAACTATATTAGAAAACACTCTTGGAGCTATTTCTTTAAAAATTCATTAAACATAATAAAGAAAAAATATAAAAAAGTATTCAATTAGATAAGACTAGAAAAAATCTGAGAAACTTTTGTCTCCTATAATAAACTTGGACAATCCTAAAGACCTCAAAATATTTTCAAGTTATTATCTTATATGATAAATCTTGAAGTGCATGCCTCTGTGGTTCTAGAAGCTTATATTTTCTCCTTCCTAAACTAGTGGATGTTCTTCTATGTCCATGCAAAGTCCAAGAGGCTTTGAATTACTTAAAATATGTACAAAATCTTCCAAGAGCACTAGAACAAACATTACTATGTTATTCCTTTTCATGATCAATGTGTCTTGTGTAAACATATTTTCATTATACGTAGACCTACCTACCTTGGTTGTCATGGAACACCATTAAAATTTTGGCTTCTCCTCTGATTAGGTTTCTCGGTTTTGATTCTATTTAATCCTTCGCAATTCCTTGACTAATTTTTACACACACTAAAAAGGTTAAAAAAACACAAAAAAAATCAAAATTACAACTAACAAATTAAAATTTATATTAAAAAA